>CM025640.2:7253241-7280781 GCA_014621495.2 Entosphenus tridentatus
GCAGGTCACAACAACTCACTCACCCACCCACCACACTGCAGGTCACATCACAACCACCTTCACTCACCACCAACGCCAAAATATTACCATCACCACCATCACACTTAATACCATCACACTCAACACCATATTCCACTCACCACTAAACCATTAACATCACCATTCTGTGACCATAATCACGTTATTCTGCCAACATTCCAAGGCCCAAAACATGAAGCGGCCAGAAATAAACAAACAACATTCATGGCAGTGGTGGTGATGGTAATGCTTTGGTGAATAGTGGTGAATGGCGATGGTTGCAATTGACACTTGCTCCTGCTGATGCTGCTGATGCTGCCGATGCTGCTGATGCGCAGGGAGCCCCGCGTATCCTGCCAAGGTGTGGGGCCGAGACCGGCGCTTCTGGAGGAGGCACCTCGACGTCGACTTCTACTTCATCATGGAAGTCGCCAAGCGGGAGATCCTGCGGCTCCGCTAAGCCGACGCGCGCTGCTCACGGCGCTCCGCGTCTCTCTCTCTCTTGATCTCTCTCTCTGCGCATCTCTTGATCTCTCTCTCTCTCTCTCCATCAGCGAGCGCCACACTCGCGGGGGGTGGGGAGGGGGTCATGGCAGTGGTCGCTCAGCGCCTCGGGGGCGAGGGGTGGGACCACGTGGGTTTTCGGCGCAAGAAGCTGCTCACGGGGAGGGGGTGTGCCTGGGGGTTGTTGCACACTACGGAGGGGCACTCAGAGGTGGGGATTTAGGGGGCGAAGTTCACATCACCGAGAAGCTGGTACTTCCGCTTGTAGTTTAACACGGCAAGGCACTCTTTGCATAGTTTAACACTTTAGCTTTCACGACCAATATCCATAAATATGTGTTTTTTTGTGTTGTAAATGTGTCTAAATATAAATTAATGCTTTGTTATTTATATGAGTATATTAACCCCTCTCTGATAGGCTCACAGTGATGGCATCACCATTTCTCTATTTAAGACCGAAACAGGACTTCTTCACATTTCTGATGAAGCTGCTTGTAATCACCAGCGAAACGTCGATCTTGAATTGTCAATGTTGTGGGTTTACTCTCCAACACACTAATTATCACGTTTTCTTTACGTGGCAGACCTTATTAATTGGTTGTCGGGTGGTGGCGGCGGGGTTTAATGACCCATTTATATTTACGCGAACTAACGCAAAAGAAAACCCTTTATTATGGACTCCATGTATAGTTTTCAATAACCGAGAAACATGACCTGCATTGTTATTGTAAGTTTGCAAATAGAATTTTCATTACAAAAAATGCCGTTCAAAGAGTTTTTTTTGCACAAATGAGCACTGGAGCATTGCTGCTCATCTCGAGTTCCCAGCCGTGAGCCAGCGGTGTAAACGCTGCCTTCATATCGTGGGCGTGAGCACTGGTGGAGCCAGTGGGGGGGGGGGGGGTGACACGTGCCCCCCCAATGATCCGATCTAAATCCCTAATTTTGATCGGATCATTGAGGTTTATTAGTAATAAATCGGCATTTTGCGACCCCCACTGCCACTGTGTAGCATATTATTACGTGCCAGGGACTCTGAGATAGGACAATAGTCTGAGTCCAAAGTTGGCAATAAGTAACGGCAAAGCAGTGATAAGGACTCACATAATTGTGCGCAGTTGCGTCTACAGTACACGACTTCCCTGAAGGCAAACACCTTCAGCAAACGCGATACCGATCACACATGGTTCGAATTCGACCCTCGATCGATGGCTGCGCCATCGCCGCACACGCGTTGAATAAACAGCAAGGGACAAGTCCTCACTTACTAATAACTCCTCTATCATTTTTCATTGCTGGAGGGGTTGCCCCCCCCCACACTGAAAATCCTGGCTCCGCCATTGGGGGGGTGAGTATTGCGTCACAACATCGTGGAAGGTGGCGACAGCTTGGGGAGGCCCTCATCCAGCAGTGGATTGAGCATCATTGTAGGTGCAATGAGGATACTGCAATGGGTGGGACGCGTGTGCGGGGTGGAGGAGGGTACCGAGACGGAGGCCGAAGGAGAATCAAATGATGATGACCCTCGAAGATACTCTTAGGTTTTTTCAGTAAAGTCACGTAGGTCAAAAATAAAATAAATAATAAATAATAGAAATAAAATAATTATTTTATTACAATAAATAAAAGAAATAATAAATAATAGAAATAAAAGAAAAATAAATAATAGAGATAATAATATAAATAAAATAATTGCTACTAAAATAAATAAGAAATAATGGAGATACTAATAGAAATAATATAATAATTTTGTTGCAATAAATAAAATAATTATTTAATTTCTATTATCTCTATTGTTTAATATTTATTTAATTTTTTACCTACGTGACTTTCCCGAAAAAACCTAAGAGTATGAATCCTTGCAGTCACGAAGCCTCAAATCTACGTCGAAGATAATGGTAATGATGATGCTCAAGCACACGTTCATGATCGGTGGTGACTTCACAACAACTTTGGTATCTTATTTTTATTGTTTTAAATCACGGTTGTTAAGCACAGGCCCAAAGGCCAAAATGTCAAGCGGCCAGAAACAAACAGCACTGTCACAGTTGAAATCGATAAAGGGTGAAACGCAGTTCTTAAGTTGAGCGAGGGCATATGGTTGTAAGAGCCTGACAACGTTGGGAGGAGGGAATTCCAAAGTGGAGCCGTGAGAGGGAAGAAGTAGAAAGGTAATTGAGGTGACCTGCAGTGTGGTGAGTGGGCGAGTGTTGTGACCTGCTGTATGGGGCCGTCCATAAATGACGTCACGCACCTGGGGGGGGGTGTCTGACATTTGTGACGATGTGTGAAGAGGGGGGGCCGGGGTTTGATAAATGTGACGTCACGTAAAAATACGCAACTTTAAATAAATATAGACAACACGTTCTACTTAATTCAATAGACTTTTTAATAAATGTTTTCTCCTACAACAGAGTGCAGCGTCACATTGAATACGCACTACACTGACAATAGTTTAAGGCGATTTGAAGCATGTTTTATTTTTTCGAGGGAGGGGGGGCAGAGCTTTGTGACGTCATTTGAGGGGGGGTCTGACTTTTTGTGACGCCGCGTGACGAGGAGGGGCGGGGGTCAAAAAATTGTCCAAAATCGCGTGACGTCATTTATGGACGGCCCCTATGGTGCTGGTTTGAACAGAGTGTGGATGCGACGTGACAGTCAGTCCGGTAGACCGAGTCCTCAACATTGGGTGAAGGAATCAATTAATGAGTGAAGTTTACGGGGACGGTAACCATGGCAGTAGCGATAGAAGGATGACAAGGAGGTGACTGACCGTCAGTGGCGAGTGAATCATGGAGCGCGTGAATTTCCATGAAGCTCATTGCCTCGCGTTGACGGCGTTGTAGGAAGCGATGGTGACATGCGGTGACCTTGACCTGACACGTGGGAGTCTGAGGTTCAACGTCCCGAGTTGGAGGAGGAGTGGAGGAGGAGGACAGCGACACCGTGAGCTTGCGTCACGTGGGTCCTGCCGGGGAGCTGCCTCCTCTGGTGCCGTGTGAGATCGAGACGGAGCAGACTTGGGGTGATGTTCATGAAGTTGCAAAGTGAACATCACTGCAAGTCTTAACCGCCTCATCCTCATGGCCCTGTGCCTCGCGTCACTTGGCCTCCGACGCCACGAACCAGCGCTGGATCCACGAGAGGGATTTTAGGGGCTGCCGCCGCAGGGCGACGGAGTTTGAGACCCCCGCGGAAAAACAAGCAGCGTCACCTCGGTTAAACGCAACACTGCAAAAGGTTAATGTGCCACGATGCAATCGCTCGCTCGCGCCGCTGTTGGTGGGAGCAGGGCCGGATTAAGATTGTGTAGGCCCCTGGGCTATAAGTACTGTGAGCCCCCCAGTATTTTTTTTAAAAAAAAAACAAAGTTAAAGAAAAATTAAATGTATTTTTTACAAGGCTAACAACATAAAATTCAGCATTCACAAAGCGAAATAACTTTTAACTTAAATCTCTGGAGGCCCTCCAGCCCCTTGGTCTGCAGCCCCTAAAGCCAGCGTGCCTTGATCCGGCCCTGTGTGGGAGGTACCTCCACTCGAGCGAACTCTGGAAGAGCATTTGGTCCACTTTTCCAAGTTGACCAGACGTGTTTCAAGAGGTGGGGCGGTACCAACGCACAACGCGGGCGGAGCGAAGGAGACGCGTATCCGAGGGGAGCACATGGTCGCAGATGTGAGGGCTGCGTCCGTCTCCACGTGTCTCTCCTCCCCGACTTCTCGGCGTCGTCTCCTTCACGTGTTTGAGACGTGGAGCACAGAGCAGGTGCGTTAGCCGTGTTACCGCTCGCCGCTGTTACCCGAGACTCGTTTGAGGCTTCCCCCGTGTGTTAACTCTTCGTGCCAAGGTGAGTAAAATCGTGTTTTCTTTGTATCACCTTTCAAAGTGTGGGTACATGAACTCTTTCACTCTTTCAACATATCGGGTTACTGTGGAAGAGTAGACCAAATACCCTCTAGAGATCCTTTTATTGGAGGCCCCTTCTGCCAAGAGTGCAATTACAGGGATTGCACTTTTTTGTTTTTCACGAAGAACCTCAATAACATCCCTCGTCATCGCTTGAACCGTTTTGGATCCACACGCTTAACCTTCAACAATGCGAATTGAACCCCGATGAAGCTTGCAGAGCTGAACGGAGTTCAAAAGAACTCGCAGACACATTCTGTGGAAGAGCCAACGCAATCGATCCCTGTGCGTCATCTTCCACGAAGTTCATGGTCAACTCTAAATCGCATCCTCTGCACAAACCATGGCAGGTGCGCATACCTGATGCACAAATGACAATTAAAAAATATCCAGTGTGCGACTGGTCATCCTGAAGAGACGTTACAGCATTTCACAACGCAACGCCCGATCCACAAATACGAAGGAGACGTCACAGCGATGATTACACTCCGCTGCTCTTGACGCCGTCATCTGGCTTGACCGCGTGAGTGCGAAATTGGAGTGGTCGCCTCTGCATCTCCGTCAGCCAAACGAAAGAAGAAGAAGAAGACTGAGAAACGACCTCAAAAGTACCACGAAGTGGCTTCGGCTGCCGTGCCGTTCGAAGGTCCATGCTTGCCAATGTTCATCACTTACATTCCACTGGAATCGGTTACTGGCTCCTGGCTTTCGGAATTTGTAAACTGTTCTGAAAATATTTCGATTTAAAGCTTTCGTGACTGCAGGGATACATCTTCTTGGTTCTTTCGGTAAAGTCACGCAGAAGGGAAATAATAAAATAATAAAAATAAAGCATAATAAAATAATTCTCACGACGTTTCGGCCACAACGCAAGCAGCCGTCCTCAGGTGAAGGCCAGGTCTGTCGGGGAATCGTTGCCTCTTTACCTGTTACAGTTGAACAACCCTCGTGATGAGTTACCTGTGTTCAATGGCGGAGCCAGGATTTTCAGGTGGGGGGGGGGTCAACCCCTCCAGCAATGAAAAATGATAGAGGAGCTGTTAGTAAGTCAGGACTTGTCCCTTGCTCTTTATTCGACGCGTGTGCGGCGATGGCCGAATTCGATCCGTGTGTGATCGGCATCGCGCTCGCTGAAGGTGAATGCCTTCAGGGAAGTCGTGGACTGTCTACGCAACTGCGCACAATTCTGAGTCACTTATAACTGCTTTGCCGTTACTTATTGCCAATTATGGACTCAGACTATTGTCCTATCATCTCATAGAGTCCCTGGCACGTAATAATATGCTATACAGTGGCAGTGGAGGTCGCAAAATGCCGATTTATTACTAAAAAACCCCAATGATCCGATCATTGGGGCACGTGCCACCCACCCCCCACTAGCTCCGCCAGTGCCTGTGTTAGAACTCGGCCGCGTTAGAACTCGGCTACGTTATGACTCCGCTATATTAGAATTCGCATGTGCGACTCCGTGACTGAACCGTGAGCTGTGCGACTCGGAAGCCACGTCGAGGGCCTCTCTCTCTCTCTCCTCTCGCACGAAAATGTGCGTCCGCTATTCTCAGTGGCGTTTGCGGTCGTTTTTGGACCTCGCTTGCGAAAGGCGCTACAATTACGCGAGTGCAGAATGCCCAGTGGTTGTTTCGTGCGAAACCTCGTGATGACAGAGGTGCGATGCCCGCGTGCGAATGAGTGAGCGCGGACTTTGCGCCTTTGCGGGAGACGGCGGATTCTGCGCATCTGTGGACGTCTCACGTGGTGGGGGAGGCGGAGGGACGACGTCTTCTTCAGTCTCCGTCGTTCTCGAGTGCAACCAACCTCGCGGCTGACGAACTCGTTGCGGATTTAGCCACGCGGTTTGCTCAGAGCGTCGGTGGAGTTGAAGGATCCGGCCCTCCCCCGCCGCCTTCGCGTTAAACATTCCGGAGTCCATGGGTCTGGGAGTTGGTCGCCGCCGTTGCAAGCAGGAGAAGGAGGAGGCTTTGATTTGAACTCTGTTGCACGTTTCACTGTGGCCCATTAGGGGCCCTCAAATCTGTACCGCCAGTGCAGCAGCCCTTCTTTGGCTCTCTCGCCGAGAGGAACTCCAGAGGTTCCTTCTCCCTCCTCCGTGCCCCCCCCCCCCCCCCCCCCCCCACTATGATCTCTTGCAGGTTATTTCACTGGACATGAATCTTCAAAAAAATGTGCACGAATGATTGCATTCGTTCTGCGAGAGCAAGGATGTGTCGTGTGTAAATAGACGAAAGCCAGTGGTGATCTGCTGCTCGAATATGAATTTGAGGAGGCGCACTTCTGTTTATAGTCTTGATCCAGTGGTGGAAATCCCACACTCGCACGGCGGGGCAACTCTATTCATAGGACAAACGCTGTTAACTTTCACACAAAATAGTGCTCATTTTAATTGACCCCGGAAGGGATGATGTGCTCAATCCGTATTTAAACTCGCAACGTGATGATTGCGAGTCGCGCGCTCCTCCCGCTGAGCGGCACGGTCGGATTTTTTTAAAACAGTGAATTTAATAACGCGACGAGATGAGATCAAATCTAATTCTAGCGTGCAATTAACCCCCGGTGATGGTGGTGATAATGGAAACACAAGATCCACACCGGAACGGGCCTCACAGCGCCCACTTGTTAGGGTCCGTGTATTCACCAGTTGCACGGCCACTCGCTATGCTAAAAGGTGCACGGTGTAACGTGCATGCAACATACACACACGTGTACATACACACGTCGCAAAACAAAACCTACACAATATATAAACAGCGTATTTGGTTGTCATGCAGCGGTGCACAGATAACAAAAACTTGCATTCGTCAATATCACTGTAGCCTAAAAAGGCAAATTGTTTTCAAAAAGGGCCATTGCCCGAAACGTCGCCGATTCGATATATCTGTTTAAGGCCACAGTGTTATGGACAAATACAAATATTGCCAGGTCGGCCGTGAAAAAAAAAAGAGCGCATATGTTTAACCTGAACGCAATAAAAGTTGAGCTCATTTTGAATGAGCGAACGCGACGGGCAAAGGTCGCGTCGAAGACGGACGAAGAGAAGCAGCAACGTCACCACAGTGTTATAGATAAATACAAATGTTGCCAGGTCGCCTGTGATAAAAATAATAATAATAGCGCATATGTTTAACCTGAACGCAATAAAAGTTGAGCTCATTTTGAATGAGCGAACGCGACGGGCAAAGGTCGCGTCGAAGACCGACGGAGAGAAGCAGCAACGTCACCTCGGGGCGCGGCACGGGAGGGACAGGAGCGAGCATCTTCCCCGCAGGCTTCGCGTCCACGGCTCCAACTCCCGATGCGCTGCGGCTGCCGCTTCTTATACGAGGCGGGTGGGGCCCCTCCGCGCATTCGCATTGGAGACGGCGGCGGCGGCGGCGGTGGTGGTGGTGGGAACGAGGGCCCGAGGGTTGAGGGCGGCTCTGGCTGCTCTCGGTGGGGGAGGAGTGGTGCGTGTCGCGTGTGCCAGGAGAGAGAGAGAGAGGAGGCAGGGAGGGAGGTATTTGTGTCCCGTGCTCCACTGCCTTCCCGTGGCCGGAGAAATGCGCTCCATACGGGCAACTTGCCGGGATTTCTGGCCCGATGGTCGTTCGTCAGTTGCACACGTGGAACGCGAGGTCCAAGTGGAGTTACCGTCCAAATGAGCATTGACGCGGTGCTCATATCCCGTTTACAAGACCCGAGCCAAATTTATAAAACCACGGCAACCACTGTTGACGTCTCCAAGTTCAAGTTAATTTATTAGGTGTAGCCCTGTGAGCCATTCGGCTCTTGAATCGGGTGCAACCGTAACAAACAAAAAACATGAACACCCCCTTGCCCCAGCGGTGTACTAATTTTAACGACCCTGGAGGGATGATGGGCTGACGAATCAACCCTCATCCGGGATTTGAACTCGCAACCTTTCGATGACCAGCCACTCGTTCTACGGCTGGGCCACCTGGACCATCACATGGGGGAGTCATGACCGCGTTTCGGAGGAGTGTGGATGGTAATTCGCAGCGAGGCACGAAAACACACCACGTGGTTGTTTTTACAATTTAGAGAGTACTCATGGCCATAGCAGCATTACTTTCTCCATCTGGTCTGGATTCTGCCCGTCTCGTACCCTTCCAAGCAATGTCCAGCCCGTCTCGTACCCTTCCAAGCAATGTCCACGTGCTGTCGGAAACGTACGGACGATGGCACTCTGGCCATATTCAACAAACAACACCTTGCACACGCAGCGTCTATTTATAACACGCGCAGTTCGCTTCCTTCGCGTATCTGTCCCTCCACGAGAAATGTAAAAGTATTTTTTTTACACGTATCAATCAGCCGCCACACGCCCTTCTGGGTGTGACAAATTTCAGCAGCATTTCTTTGAACGCGAGCAAACTCTGTTCAGGAAACGCTGGTCCTGTCAAGTTTGCTTGAGCCAATGCTGGTGAACTGTCCGACGTTTATAGGCGGCCACCTCGTTGGATGTGTGCCCTAGTTCGACGCAGAGCTGTATGATTCGTAGTAGTAGTTTTTGTTGCACTCTTTACAATGCACGTGTACAGAGCGGAGTAAACAATGCGGTGCTTGAGAAAGGGGCTCTGCGGCGCCGCCTCCTATCGGTGCGCGGTTATTTAAGGGGGCACGAGGTTCTGGAAAGCCCTCGTCACGCAGCAGGCGCCGTGCCCTAATTTGGGTGGTGAATGCCATCGCTTTGTCTGCACCGTCCGCGTAACGCGCTAAATGCGGCGCGCGCGCGCCTTTGTCACGGCCCAGACAATGGGGGGCTTGGTGCCGAGCCAGACGCCAAGGTCACCCGCCGGCGGCCGCCTTCTCCTCCTCCTCATCAGCAGCAGCAGCAGCCAACAGGAGCCTCGGAGATTGCGTTAACCGGGCCCACGTGAACGTTCGGGGTGTCACAAATAGCCACACGTGCACGCTTATTAAGGAGGCATCGAAGAAGCTTCGTTTTCTACTCCGTTGCCAAAGCCTCTAAACTCCAAACGTTGCTGCTACTTCTGCTGCTGCTGCTACACACTGCACTAATATGGCCCAAGTTGGAATCTTGCGGCTTGTCACATCTGGCGTGGAACACCCAGCTCTTAGCTCACCGCACCGGGTAGAATTTAGCATAAAGAAGTCAGTGATGATCCAGCACCCACGGAATCACTCCAGTTACTCGCTCACGGGCCATCAGTTGCCTCCTTATCACTCTTCTCTCGCTATACCATCATGCTCACTTCTCCCGTGAACTTCACTCGTTGATTCTGCAGCCATGCCGTGTTCAACTACCACCACTGCAGATCACAACCACTCACCTCACCACCCACTGATCACACTGGAGGTGCAACATTGATTCAATACAAGCAGGCTGCACCGGCTTTGACATTTATTTTCTCATCAGCAGTCAGGCTTTGACCCAATGTTGGTCACCTACCAGATGTTTATAGGTACAGACCCTCTGTTAGATATGGGTCCTAGTTCAATACAAAAACCTTGTAATACACAACTCAATATTCATTCACGTGCAGAATATTGTTACGTATGTTGAACTTTGTTCGGGCCGTACGTAGCCAACCGTGCTAATCGGAGGTGCAGGAGAAGGACAACTAAACACAAAAAGCAGTTCTAAAGAAATGTCTTCAATTTAGATTGTATAGTGCACAGCTCGTTGCTTCCTTATATTGTCCATGTCGACGCAAATGAGAACGCCGGGCGATGTTTACGCATTGAGCAAGAGGTCTTCAGCTGTGGCTGTACCCAAGCTGGCGCGTGCAGCCTTCGCTGCTCACCCAGGGCCCCGAGGGCTCGTTACGCACGGCGTGACACACGGGAACAAGGAGACCGAGGGCTCGTTACGCACCGCGTGACACACGGATACAAGGCCCTACGTGCTCGTTACGCACCGCGTGACACACGGATACAAGGAGACGAGGCCTGTGCACTTCCAGTCCATTTTCCTGAGACCCATTCACATGTGAATATTTATTTTGCACTCGCACCATTTGAAATCAAAAGTACATGCAATTAAAAAGTACACATTGCACGTGTACTACATTCGTACATCAAAACCATATTTTGCAAATCTCCAGAACATAATATACTTATCGATGCCAATGACGCCCTAATTTATACGAGGGAGGTGACCAGATGGACAGTAACAAAAAAACTGGACAAAAACTGAGAAGCGAACAAAGATACTTAGAATTAATTTAAGAATGAAAAAAGGGCGGGAGGATAGGGTTTCCCCTTTTTTCTGGCAACGGAGTTCCCATGATTAAAGGGCGGTATGATTATAGGACTCACGGAGGCTAAGACATCACTGCAACATTTCAGACAACTTGGACAGGAACCCTCGCTAGAAGGGTTCACAGCTAAGAATAATTAAGAAGTGGCAGCCAAGGAATGCAATGTTATTATTACAACTGGGTTCTAAGCTGTGAGGTGCCTGAAGTCCTGGTCACCAAAGACTGCATAACACATTCCTGCGGAGGGAGCTGGTAGGAACGTTGGGTTGCTCGGTCAATGGCCATGGTCAACGGCGGCGTGGTGTGTTCCGCAAATATGGCCGACTGTGAGGGCGAGCACAAGCTGGCGTGAGTAGGTTAAACGTTGAGTTTTATAAGGGCACCACGGGGTGACCAGCCCCTCCCCACCCAGCCCCACCCCTCCCACAGTCCCACCCTCCCCACCCAGCCCCTCCCCACCCTCCCCTCTCCACCCAGCCCCACCCCTCCCATTTTTGGATGCACGACGGACAGACGGACACAATAATCCCCCTTGGGATGGTGTAACCAGGAGGTTCCTACCAGTATAAACACAATCTTATTATATTTGTGTCTGCCCATAAATTGGCAAAACTATAGCTCTGAGCAGTAAACATTGTTTTGACTGTCATGCAACAAAGTCGTGGCAATGTATTGGAAGGTTTTTGATCCGTTCTTAGATTTATGACCGAATTATAAGCCGTCTGACAAGACGGTGAAACCACACATTGGAAAAAATTATGGAAAAAAATAACCGACTAAATGTTGGTAAAATCATATTTGTAGTAATATTTGGATTCGTTAACCCAGCAGTTCAGACTTTTAGGAGGGTCCAACCAAGTTTTCACAGTAAAGGGCGGTTGCTCTGTGTATTCCCGACAGAGTGATTTGCAGGTGATGTTTCAGCATTGGCACGTTTAGTCAATACCAAGTTACGTTGTATGCTTTAAGCTTTGAAGAAAACTGCAGAATACCCATGCAGACCAGGGGCAGAACAGATGAACCCCACACAGAAAAGCGCCCAAGTGAGGAATCGAACTCAGGTTTATAGCTACGAGGCACGAGTGTTGCCGGCACACGTCCAGGCAGACGACAGGCGAAACGCCGCGCGTATCAGAGCGTAGCGGTCCACCGAAACGTGATCAGGTGCTCGGGGTAGGCCTGCGTATCATTGAAGATGATGAAGATGTCAGGGTGGGCGGTGTTGTCCACCACGCTGTGGAACCGCACAGTGGGGCCACCGTCGGTGACCGGAAGCCGGATGGGTGGCGTGAGCATGTTCTCACGGCCCTGCGCAAAATCGCCGGTGAGGACGCGCGCCAAGTACACGTGCTTGCGGCCCGCGGTGTCCGGTGGAGAGTACTGGTCGCGCACCGAGATGCGCGCGCTCGTCGCAAAGTACACGCCCTGGCCGTACAGCGCCGCTGGGGACACGCGCACACATGCATGTGTCACACCGCCATCCGTATCGTCGGTTATTATTATTGTTGTTGTTCCTGCGCTTGTTGAACCAGAAAATCCTCACCCAGTCTCAAGACTATTTGGGGGAGCGGTGGTGGGGGATGTGGGATGGAGGGACGCTACTGGGCAATTAGGAGGAAGGTCGCCCTCCCGCAACAGCGGATGGCAGAGGAGCAAAACTCATAACAACGTGTTGAGCGCTGGGCCGCTAAAATGCAGCCAGTCGGTACAGGAGGGGGCACGGGTGGTGCATCTGCCAGTCAACCCATGGCACCTGGGTTTGTCCTATGACCTCCTGTCAGCGAGCCACCGACACATCACGTGGCCTCGGAGTGCACCTGGTCAGGCACAAGCATCGTGGTGGGGGTGTTGTTGTTGGGAGTGGGTTGAGGGGTGGGGATTGATGGTAACACGTGTACTACACGCTATACACTGAGAAAATTGCAAACACGTACAGCAGACAGAGTTGTTGTTTTACGCAAATGTTAAATACATCGGTAGCGAGCTGGACTTTTCAAATACCCGGGCCAGGACCCACCCATCACGAGTCTGGCTAGTTGGGGTGGTTACTGCACAACCAATGGCACTCACCATTTTTCCCACAGAAACTGCGGTTGAAGCCGTGCAAATTGATCTCGGAGCACGCTGCGTCGGCTGTGCCGTGGAACAGGATCCTCTCACAGGGGGGCTGCGAGCACTCGCGCTCAATCTGCTGCTTCTTCAGCAGGAATTGCCGGTAGAGGACGCTGTTGTCCACGCGCTGGATCTGTCAGGCACAACACGCGTGCAGTGTGTGTGTCGTCATGCACGGCGTGCGCATGTTGCAGAGGGATCTGGCATCAATCTGCATGCCACAATGTCATTGGTATGCTTCATGCAAGGCAGGTAAGGCTTCGTCAAGCACGGCAGTGATTAATGTGATTGGTTTGGAATAGGACGATGGATTTTGTAAGAGTGAAAGGGTTTTCGGAAAGTAATATGCAGTATAGTAGTGACTTACTCTTGCACTAGTAGAAATCGTTTGAAGCATTTCTATGTGCGTCTCCACTTGTGAAATACATAACGAACAACGTCTCACATGGCATCATGCTGTTTTCATTTGGAACCTTGAAGCACACAATGCTGCTGCAGTCATTTTATCTCCTGCAATAAACAACCCCTATGCCATGGTATAAACAACCCAACGCTCGCTGCACAAGAGACCCAAGCACCAACGCCACCATCCACACTGCACTAGATCCAAGCACCAACCACACTGACATCACTGCACTTTAAGTAGTCGCATTAAACTGTCACGGAGAGGAACAAGAATTCCAACAGCCAGAGTTTAATCACTCGTTTCAGTGCAAGAAACACGTCGTAAAAACCTCCAATAGAGGGACATCTCCAGAGCTCCTCCAGAACGCGTTGGGTCTACCTCTTCCATGCTGGCCAGATGTCTCGGAAGAGGGAGTAACCACACTTATTCCCTTCCCATGCGACCGGCCGATCGACTACCTTGTGGCATGCTCATCCCGCTGGGTGGACAGGTGGGGGGATTTAAAAACATTCGAGATTGAACCGTCAACCTCTGGGCCTGCATGTCCATTGTGCTGAGCATCAACCATGTCCGCAGCCAGAACGATAAGACTTTTAAAATTGTCACCTGAAGAATTTCAACGTTCACGTTCTCCAGCGATCCAAGAAACTGATCTTTGACTGTTTTGAACTCCTCGCCGCCGGCGTCCAGGTCAACGAGAGCGACGCACTCAGCGGAGGCCAGCGACCCGTGTTCTGTGGCGGAGGCACGCGCATCGAGACGGGAAGCACACACACGGAGAGTTATATTCTTAGGTTTTTTTCGGTAAAGTCACGTAGGTAAAAAATTAAAATTATTAAAAGTAAAATAAAAATCAAAATAAAAATCACGACGTTTCGGAGGCAACACAAGCTTCCGTCTTCAGGTGGAACCGTCACAGCCCGACAGCTGTATCAAGTAAATGAGAGATTACAAGAGATACCACTCCGTATATATAATGGTTGAGGGGGGAAGGGCCAGGAACGGCACACTTTTTATTAATATGGTAAGGTGAGGCTTAAGACTAAGAATAGACTGCATTACCTACGTGACTTTACCGAAAAAAACCTAAGAATATGAATCCTTGCAGTCACGAAAGCTTCAAATCTAGAACACACGGAGAGCACCACTGAGCTGGGAGTGCAAGCGTCCTGCCTGTATGCCCGCAACGCCTATACCCACGCAGTATTGTCCTCTCTACGCAGACACGGGGACGTTATTGCAGCAGGTGCAATATCAATTCTAGCTTTCGTGACTGCAAGGATTCATTCTCTTAGTTTTTTCGGTAAAGTCACGTAGGTGAAAAAATGAAATTAAAATTAATAGAAATAAAATATCTTCTTGGTTCTTTCGGTAAAGTCACGTAGAATGGAAATAATAAAATAATAAAAATAAAACATAATAAAATAATTCTCAAGACGTTTCGGCCACAACGCAAGCAGTCGCGATAATTATTTTATTATGTTTAATTTTTATTATTTTATTATTTCCATTCTACGTGACTTTACCGAAAGAACCAAGAAGATGAATCCCTGCAGTCACGAAAGCTTTAAATAGAGAAATAAAATAATAAAAAACACGACGTTTCGGAGGCAACGCAAGTCTCCGTCATCAGGTGGGACCGTCAAACAGGTCCACGTACACGTACTCCTCGTCCTCTCTTTTAGCCCCGCCCTCCCCCCTCCAATACGTCATCATGTGCACCAACAGGGGCTTGCGCACAAACACGTCCACGTCAACGTCTACGCACACATCGTGCTCTCTTTAAGCCCCGCCCCCCCCTCCCAATACGTTCCATTCATTGGCTACCACATTCTGATAAGCTCCCCCCCCTCTCCCCTTAACTTGTATTTAAGAACTTGCATCTTGAAATCCCTGCCTCACTTGATACAGCAAATCTGCAATATCAATCACAATAATTATTGTTTTGGTGTTGTGTATTATAAAGTATTGTGCCAAAGCAGGACCTATATGTAACAGAGGGGGTCCTTGCTAGAGAACATTTGGCAGTTCACGAGCATTGCTTCAAGAAAGTCTGATTGCTGATGAAACCTTTAATGCCGAATTCTGTCCAGATTTTCTTGTATCAAACCAACGCTGCTAAAATTATGTTCTCCCAGAAGGCTGCGTGGCTGATGAAATTTGTAGAATAATTGTATTTTTTATATGGAGGGACAGATATGGGCAGTCGGTGCACTGCAATATCTGATTATTTATCCTGTTACCTGTATTTGACCACAAGTGCTCCACATGGCTAAATTTGAATTTACCTTTCAGGACGATAAACTCGTTTCCAGTACGGCTGTTGTAGTGTTCGCTATGAGACAAACCGTGAGGACCTGTGCCTCTTACCTTGACCGAGATCTCTCCTGATAATCTTCACAGACCTTTCGGATCCTTCCCTCAGCTCCTCCATTTTGCGGAAATCAACGGTGTGCAAGTGACCATTGAAGTGGACCCTGACGCGAGGTTTCTTCTTCTGCCACGCTCTCTCCAAGTAGACGGTGGCGTCGGGGGGGTAGGGCACGGCCACTCCTGGCTCGGAGCCCCACAGCCACTCCACGGAGCGCCCAATCAGATCCCTCTCGGTGGCGTCGAGCTGCTCCTGCACGGCCCTCCCGAGCAGCTCGTTGAGGACGCACAGGGCCTCCGCTGTGAACACCTTGCAGCCGTAGAGGCTGAGCCTGCTCCCCTCCACGGTGAGCCGTACCCCGTGCTCGCGCTCCAGAGTGCTTCTCGTCGCCAACGTGAGCTGTTTAAAGCATTCGTTTTCCAGTTTTATTTCGTGAAAGTAACCGTCAATATTTTTGACCAAATAATCTTTGATTCGGTCGATGCTGCCACTTGCGTCGGCACAGATGATGAGCTCGATATTGTCAGAGAAGCTCTGCGGTTGGAGAGAGAGTCGGTCCGTGTCGGCTTTCGTGGACATTTCAATGGCCTTTTCAAATTCACAAGTCATGGGATTTGCTGTTTCTGACACAGAGAGACTGAGCGCCAACTGATAGACATTCTCGTTCTCTCTATCCAGGTTCTGCGTGGAGAGCTGCAGGACTTCCTCCAGTAGCTCCTCTTCACTCCGCATCTTCTGCTCCTGTGCGAGGGAATTCTGAATGGCCATCTGGAGCTGCTCCTCCTCGTTCAGAGTCACATTCGATTGGAAATGTCTGAGTGACAGCTCCTTTGCCCGCTCAAAATCACGCTCCTCTGTGCTGGCATCTACGCCAGCTGATGTGTTTTCCTGATCATCCTGATCTCCGGCTTCCATGAGAGCGAGGTTACCTTCTTCACCGAGTGCTTCTGGTCTGTCAGCCTGTTCTCCGCACACCTCCCCACCGATGCTATGAGGCTGGGCGGATCCCCGTTCAGTCTCCACACTTATTTCCACCGAATCATTGCTGCCGATCGTGCTCGAAATCTTAGCCGTTTCACGTTGAGCGCCACCTAGTGAAAACACATTGACATTTTCAGATGTTCTGCGCATTACAGGAATCGTGAACAATAATTACTGCTCGATTAAATTCCCTGCAGGGCAACGCCAAGAGTCGCATCTACATTGCACCATAACGTAACAAAACGTCTCTGAGTGGATTTCAATTTAAAGCTTTCGTGACTGCAGGGATTAATCTTCTTTGTTCTTTCGGTAAAGTCACGTAGAAGGAAAATAATAATAATAATAATGTCTCCTTGACAGACCTGTTCTTCACCTGAAGACGGCTGCTTGCGTTGTGGCCGAAACGTCGTGAAAATTATTTTATGTTTTATTTTTATTATTTTATTATTTTCCTTCTACGTGACTTTACCGAAAGAACCAAGAAGATGAGTCTCTGAGTGGATTCTCTTTTTGTTTTTGCACAGGGGACCCATTCACTGATGGCAACTGTCCTTGTGCTGCACAAGGCGTCTCAGCACTACCCTGCAAGTGGCATTGGTCTGCCAGTAGGGGACGGTGATTGCTGTGCAATCACGAGTCATTTATGGGTCATTTTTCAAATTTGTACCCTGACGCCGGCACACAATGGCCAACTCTTTTTGAACGATGTCAGGGGACCTCTAACGTCCACTGTGAAGCGGACAGCGCGTAGTTAAGAACTCTTGAGACAAACCTGGACCACGGGGCATAGAATATGAACGCCAGTTATCCTGTGTCCCGCGGAGTTCATATTCTACGTATTGTTTTACCAGTTCAGAAAAACTAGCTCATCAATGCAATCAACCCTGTTTGTTAATGTGTCCCAAAACCCAACCTGATTATTTTGTCTTTCCCAAATTTAACTCAAAACTATCCTCGTGAGATTCGTTAAAACCTTTTTTAAAAGCACCTCCCGTAAAATTGTTTCTCCCAGCAAGCACACACTACCTTCATGGTAACAGGATATGTTTTTATTACAATTATTATTTCAACGGTTCTAAAACTTGTAATCGACTAGTTTTGGACGGTAAATGATTCGGGCCTCTTCAAAACGGCAGCTGCCCTGAAGGCGGTAAACCCACGACAAGCCACGCGAAACGTGATGCGGCTAATGCTGCCAACTACGTCACCAAAACCCAGCCCATCACCTCCCATCCAGCGGCACACTGGAAACAGAGGTGAGACTCTTTTCCAGCCGCTTTCGTTTTATTTGATCAGTCGATTAATTGTGTGGGAGAATGTATCCTTCTTGCGACGTTCCACCTGTTACGTGTTTTCATGTTGCCTTCAACAAACTACCGGCATCCAGGCTAAATGGACGTCGTTAATTCGACTCCAGATATGATTAGTAGAGCTAAATGCCGAAAAAAGGCTAATTTAAGGGCCAGAAACTGATTGGACGAGATCTACGAGTAAACCAACTAAATATTTAAGGACTCTAGACCTAAATATGACTTTCTGGCGAGAAACCTAAGGGAGAACAACACTGAGGTCATCGCCTTACAGGTGATGCATGCTGGGGATAGCACACAGATGGCAAGTTACAGAACAAATGGTTACACCCTTGTTGATGCCATCTACCACTCCAAACGTGGCCTCTCCCCCTTCATCAGGCAAGGCCGAAAGGACCATGCTCTCAATTCCACCACCACAGGTGACGGATCATCGACAATAACTGTCACAGTTAGTCATGTGACAGTCATTGTATATAAGCCACAGGATAAGGAATGGTCATCACCACCTCTGCCAGCAGGCACTCACCAGATGATACATGTGGGTGACTACAATAGCCACCTCACACAATGCAGCTACTCGGGAAATAATGAAGCCGGAGAGAAACTCGAGGAATATCGTTGGCATGAGACACGTTCCTTACTTACGACTATAAACAGTTGGACACATTTCATTTAGCCGAATGGAAAAAGGACAACAACCTGGACTCGTGCTCCGTCTCAAAGGATGAGACCAGACATAGCCACTTTCCAAGCAGCCAACACAGAACATTAGTCACGCACATTGGATTACTGATACAGGTCATAATCTCAACACCACAGCTGCGTTGAAACTCTCGGAAGGCCAAACGGCCCGATAATGAAAAATAAACTGAAGCCCAATTGAAGAACTTGGAAACAAAGCCTGAAAACTTCAATAAATCAATTAAAACTCTGACATTTGCAGCAAAAAAATGTCCCAAGGAGTTATCAGAAAAGCCACATGCCACGTTGGCAACCAATAACAGAACAATTCTTGAAAGACTTAATCAGAACTGGTGACCAAGATAAGAGCACTGCACTGCTGTAATCCTTGAACTCTGCGCGAAGAAAACGTTGGGAAGACTTCATTGCAGACTTGGACCTAACTCACTCCAGCTGTAACACCTGATAACTCCTCCAAAACCTCGGTTCCTCAAAACCAACAAAGCACAGACCACAAAAAACGACACATACTGTCCTGTTCAAATGCACCAATCAACAAGCTTACCAAACCAGTTGTCCAGCAACAACTCTGTCAACAATGATTGCAAGCAGCAGGTCTAACAAGATCGTAACACTGTCGATTAGCACTGTTGGCTATATACGCCGCGAAATAAGTTCAACTACATACATACGAAGTGGCTCAGAGGGCCACAAAGTCCAACAAGGCACATGGATATGATGGCCTGTATCCTGAGTTCCTTAAGATCCTGACACTATATAGACAATAATAATGGCACCAATACAAATTACACTAAATCATGATCATTGCAAATGATTCACAGTGCTGTATGCATCCCCTGTACGAACCCAGCAGCAGTGAAGGGAATGCACCATCCTGCATCTGTACGAAGCGTTACCTGCAGCGAGGCTCATCCTGGGAGAGTTGCAGCTCTCCGTGCGCACAAAGCGAGGTGTGACCTCCTCTCCTCGCGCGCCCGCGCTCGCCTGTCGCGCCGGTGTGCAACAGCTCTCCAGGAGCCGCAGGTTGGACCAGCTGGTGTCTTTGGGCCGGATCTTGCAGAGGAATTGCTGCTCTGTCTGGGAGAGCAGCTCCTGGCCAATGTGATGGCACAGCAGTCGGGTGATGCCCGGCCTGGGCACGGAGACGGTGGTGCACAGCACCGAGGAGGGCGACACCAGGCTCTGCAGAATCTCCCGCACATTTCCGCAGCACACCTCCGTCCCATACATCTGTGGAAAGGCATCGACGCCAAGAGAGGGCACTTGGATCAGCAGGGTGGCACAGTGGAAACGCTCGGGCCTCACAGCAACAATCGCCTGGGTTCGATTCTTGATTCGGGTACCTATGTAGATATTCATATTCTTGGGTTGTTCGGTAAAGTCACGTAGGTAAAAAATACAAATTAATAAAAGTAAAATAAAATAAAAATCACGACGTTTCGGAGGCAACACAAGCTTCCGTCTTCAGGTGGAACCGTCACAGTACGCTTGCTGTATCAAGTGAGAGAAGTATATATACTGGTTGAGGGTGGGAGGAGCCAAGGTAGGCCCAAAAATAATATTCAGGGCCAAACTTGACTCCTCCCACCCTCAACCAGTATATATACAAATAATGTGTTCTTGGAATTTCTCTCACTTGATACAGCTATCGTGCTGTGACGGTTCCACCTGAAGACGGAAGCTTGTGTTGCCTCCGAAACGTCGTGATTTTTATTTTATTTTTATTAATTTTAATTTTTTACCTACGTGACTTTACCGAAAAAAACCTAAGAATATGAATCGTTGCAGTCACGAAAGCTTCAAATCTAGAATTAACACCTATGTAGAGTTGAAATGTCCTCTACTGTGATGCATGGGTTTCCTCCGGGATTTCTGGTTCGTTCCATAGCTAATAATATCATGCAATGTAACATCCCAAAGCTGAAACAAAAACCCCTGTTAATTGCGCAATTGGGATTACACACAGGGCAACATCACCCCCTACTGCAAAATCTTGGCAGGATATTCCTGGGAAAAAAGTATTCACTCAGTAAGGCTTTCCTGGGTAAACACGCAGAATAATAACTTCAAACATGGTTTGGCAAACTGACACTTGGATATACACCCTCGGTTATAAATTACATGTTAATTATCATTCATCATTACTGAGGCGGTGTTCATTTACAGTTTACAGCCCTGAACCAGTGGTGGGAATTCCACATTCGTATGCCGGGGAGCGAGTGTATCCAGAGGAAGGCCACTATTGATTTCCCTAAAAAGTAGAACTCATCTTATGGATCATTACTTGACCCTGCACCTCCGATCAGCACGGTTGGCTTCGTACGGTGCAAAAAAAGTAAAATGAACGGTGCAAAAAAAGTTCAACATACGTACATACATCATGGATCCAGACATACTAAAATGGTATCTCTAGAGAAACAAGATGGTGAACCGGATGTCATTCCTATTTCTATAAAGTTGCATCATCGTAACTGAAGATGTTGAAAGTTCAAAGTTAAACAAAAGAGCACACAATGCAATTGGATCCAATCTGATCTTTATTTAACCAGCAGATGGAAATAACCCATAAAGACACACGCATATAAACGTGGTCTTGCTCACAAGGGCGAAGCAATATATTTGAAATCACATCGCGGTGAAGTCGATGAATGATAGGAAAAGAAGAAAGCTGCCCAACAAAATGCAGGAGACGCAGAACTTGGTAAAACTATTGGGTGAGGAATTATAGAGGCATAAGAAGACATGCACATCATCATACATGCAAGCAGCAACAAGAAAGTTAATGGTTGCTCTTAGAGAGCCATGTGCAGCTGTAAAAGTTTTACAGACCAAATTAACGTCGGCATTTCTACCCGGAAATTAGGCCCCTCAAATGTAAATATTTTCCCATTAATCTGTTATAAAGGCATGAGCTGACTTTAACAGTCACACATCCACGGGACAACACACGTGCTAATAAATTGTTCACACAAATATAGGGGAACCAAAGTTATTGGATGTTTAGAGGTCAACTAATCGCATCGGGTGGATTTGTGAAATATGTTTCCACCAAGTACTAACCAAATACCATAAACAAGATCCATAGCAGGCGCATGAGAATTAAATATCAGCATTGTATTTATTGTGAAAAGGAATTTCATTCAGTGGAAACGGTCACGTCAAAAGAAGAAAGCTCGTATAAAACAGGTCCCAAATAAAAACAGACATTGTTGAAATAAATATTTCCACGGAACCACAGAATTACAAACGCATTGAGAGAGCAGCACATTCACAAGTCAAGACAGACGTCGGGGATTCGAACGGTGAACCTCTGCAACAAGCGATGAACGCGTTACCACTGTGCCGCATCACCTCCCTCGGCCATGTGGCCAACCTGGAGCACAATTGCAAAAGAGGCATCTTTGTTATATTCCTTCGAGTACTCAACGATTTCACAATACCTTCAAGCCAATGACGGGAGGCTCCATCACTGGGATGAGTGTTATCTGCTCGCTGATCTGCTGCAGGATGCTCGTGTAATGCTCCTGCAGGAAATCCAGCACGGCTTCCTCCAAGGGGAACACGCTCTCCACCACGGCGTGCTCCCGCAGGAACGTTGCCACCTTCGCCTGGACACAAGCTTGCAGTTCACGCAGAGCGATCACCTCCATGTGCTCATCCCCACATTCAAAGTGGACTGGCCCTGCCACCTCAAGCGCCTGCACAAACTCTGACCATTCCTGCGTTGACATGACCGCGGCCTGGTCGGATGGCAAAGGCAATTGGAAACTGTGCACCCTGTCAGAGATGGCTTCCTTCAGGGAGTTGCCGCTTTCTTCCCCAAACGAGCCAATCTGCACGGAGGAATCGGTCACCCTGTAAATGGCATTAATCTTCTTCTCATTACAAACGTTTTCAATATATTTAGAAACGTTGCTCTTTTTCAGAAATGCCAATAATTTGGAATCGACTGCCCAAGGTATTTCAATTACTTCACTCAACAGTGTCAACAGGCGACACTTGGCTTCCATAATGTCACTGCGATTTTTGCCGGTTATCCGTATCTCATTTTGTGAAACCTTGATTTTCAGGCCTTCAAATCCATTTTCCATTGAGCCAATAACTTGCTGTAGCAAAGGCAACAAATACGCAAGGCTCGCTTTGAGAACAACGGTCTCCGTGATTTCTGCTGAAGGTGTGCCGTCATCTCTCGGGCCGGCGCTCCCATTGCGCGTGTCCCTCTCGCAGTGCGCTGTGCCACCTCTGGACCGCTCGTGCATTCCCGCTGCAGTGTCGTCGACTGGCAAGGGCACCGATAGCAGATTCGGTTTTGGTGAGGGAGTAGTGTCCTCCATGCTTTCGTCCGAAGGACCCTCCTCCAGCTGCAGGAAATACGGTTTCACCTCGAGGCGACGATTGTGAAGGGTGTGAGTTTGTCGGAGCACTTGGTCCACCACTGCACACAAGAATCACACCACAATCATATCCACTCACATTTTAAACCTTGTAGTTGTTTCTCTCTCAAGCTTAACAGCAATATCAACTGGTCAGGTGACTCAGGCTCTCGTCCCTTTTTGGGTTGATAAAATAAGTAGCAGTCGATGGGGAAGTTAACTGCGGTTGGGCTATGGATATTGCTCACCCACGCCAATTGAATGGGGAATTTGCACGACCAGCTCTGGGCTGTAAACAGAAGAAGATCACCACCTCAATACCCATTTGAGCAGAAAATACATTTGATGTTTAGCCTCCTGAAAGTCTGAAGGCCAGCTGAGCCATATGTCCTGTCAGGAAATTACCCGAAATGTGAGACCTCAAAAGTGCTTCTTCGAACAATTGAACTGGTCTACAATTTTTTAGACATCTGCTTCAGAGATGAAATGTGCTGTTTATTCTGGATTTTGATGTGCTGAGTTCAAATGTGACAATAACAACAACTGATTGGCTACTGTTCCCAAGATATCAAAATTTTTACATTTTACGTCTATGTATATTGTGTAGATAGAGTTTTACTCATACATTGTAAACCTCGGTCTTTTAATGTGTTTATGGTTGCTTAGCATGATAACAGGTCACCTGTTCTGTTCATGCAACACTTAAAAAATCAGCAAAGGGTTATATAAATGAAATGCATTATGAAACAAAAGGCAAAAAACTATTATGTGTCTATATAAGTACATAGTTTAGTCCTTATCCAGTGTCTACTCGGCGTTTCTTCATCAAATGGAGCATCTCTTGTCACTGTCCAGCAATAGTCTGCAAGCATTGATGGCCTCCATTTGCCCTGATAGTGTTTCTCCATTGTCGCAATGTCCTGGTGACATCGCTCGCCATGCTCGCCGCTCACTGCTCCTCAGTTCGGTGGGAAAAACATCGAGATGAGATTCTAGATTTGAAGTTTTCGTGACTGCAAGGATTCATACTTTTTGGTTTTTTCGGTAAAGTCACGTACGTAAACAAAAAAAATGAAAAACAACTATTTTTTTTTACCAACATTAATCCTCAAAACTGTGGATGACTGAATATCAAGTCACAAACGAATTTTATACTGGCCAGCAGGGTGATGGTGGTGGTAACGCTCGTGCCTCACAGCAGGAAGTACCCATGTTCAATTCCCAACTATGGCGGCCTTCCTGTATGTAGGTTGCATGGTCTCTACGGTTTTTCATGGGTTTGCTGTGGCTTTTCTGGTTCCTTCCAAAGAAAAAAAGACCCCTACAAATTACCCGTGAGATGATTTATAGCAACATCGTCCCCTACTGGAAAGCTAGGCAAGACCCCCCCCAGAGTCTTTAGACTTGGTGAGGCTTTCCTGGGTAAACAAGCGTAATAAAACAAGAGAGACTTTGTGCTCTTACTTGACTGAAATAAGACGAGCCTGGTTAAACCGAGCCTGGTTAAACTTCTCGGATTCGAACCCTGGCTTCTTACGGCACGACCTTAGCACTGCTTAGTGCATTACGTAATCTGGCGGAGGCCGCATGGTACTGCTGCTGTACTGCTGTGTGGACATTCAGACCTTTCATCTTCTTGGTTCTTTCGGTAAAGTCACGTAGAAGGGAAATAATAAAATTATAAAAATAAAACATAATAAAATATTGTTTCATTTTTATTATTTAAAAATAAAACATAATAAAAATATGTTTTTATCTTCTTGGTTCTTTTGGTAAAGTCACGTAGAAGGGAAATAATAAAATAAAATACATTTTTATAAAATAATATTTTTTTATGCTTCAAAATAAGAAAAAAATTCTATTTATTTTTATTATGTTTTATTTTTATTATTTAAAATGAGTATTATTTAAAATAATCTAATAATTTTATTATGGTGTATTTTTATTATTTTATTTCCCTTCTACGTGACTTTACCGAAAGAACCAAGAAGATGAATCCCTTCAGTCACGAAAGCTTTAAATCGAAATAATGTTTTTATTTTTATTATTTCCCTTCTACGTGACTTTACCGAAAGAACCAAGAAGATGAATCCCTGCAGTCACGCAAGCTTTAAATCGAAATAATGTTTTTATTTTTATTATTTTATTATTTCCCTTCTACGTGACTTTACCAAAAGAACCAAGAAGATGAATCCCTTCAGTCACGAAAGCTTTAAATCGAAATAATGTTTTTATTTTTATTATTTTATTATTTCCCTTCTACGTGACTTTACCGAAAGAACCAAGAAGATGAATCCCTGCAGTCACGAAAGCTTTAAATTGAAATAATGTTTTTGTTTTTATTATTTTATTATTTCCCTTCTACGTGACTTTACCGAAAGAACCAAGAAGATGAATCCCTGCAGTCACGAAAGCTTTAAATCGAAAGAATGTTTGTATTTTTATTATTTTATTATTTCCCTTCTACGTGACTTTACCAAACAAACCAAGAAGATGAATCCCTGTAGTCACGAAAGCTTTAAATCAAAAGAATTTTATATTTTTATTATTTCCCTTCTACGTGACTTTACCAAAAGAACCAAGAAGATGAATTCCTGCAGTCACGAAAGCTTTAAATCGAAATTCAGACCTTTGTCGCTGTAGAAGGTGACGACGGCGTGGCCTCCAAGTGGTGACAGAGCCACGTCCTGCACCGCACCGCCGCCGCTCTGCCGGCTCTCAAAGTACAGCATCACCAAGTCCTGGCACACGGTGGGGTCCAGGTTTCCTACCCACAGGCGTGGGGTGACCGGCACCCGCTCGGCACGCAGCCGCGCTCCCTCCAGGCAACGCTCCTCGCATCGACGCACGAACAGCTTCAACTCTGATGGGAAATCGAAGTGCGCGCCATTATCAGCGCTTCACGCAGCCGTCCGCCGTAGAAACTAAGCTTTGATATTTCTTGAAATGGAAATTTAGTTCACAAATGTTCTTCTGTTCCAAGAGCAAAGCACTGTATCCTCTTGGGACAGTCAGAGAAAAACCTGAACAGGCACACTCTTGATAATTGTTTTTTTACCCTTTTATCTGGCAACAAAATTGACACCTTTTTTTACGAGGAGTCATGTTTGCATAGACCACAATACCTGCAGTCATAATGCAAACAAAAAACATAACTCTGATAATGTATGCACTGTCCTTGAAGTTGATTGGTCCACACCCGAGACAGCTTTCCTTAGAGCCTAGTCTCAAAGCTGTTTCCTCCCACGCGTATAAACACTTATTACTGAGGTTGGCCAAACATCCCAGTATAGGACCGTAGAACTTGGACAATTGATGAGGCCAGTTCTGGCTGCCTCCCTGCTTGTCGCCCCTGAATCATTCTCCCTCTCCGAGTGAATGAAAACCGCGGGCTAAAAAGTGTACGTCTTTCGTAGCTCCGTGTGTGTGTGTGTGTTAGGGCACATTGACCCTCGAGGGTGACGTCACGGCCCTCAGGGTCTTGCTTATGTCAGCGACCCACCAAGAGGTGGCGGCCCCTTGTGAAAGTGCACGAGAGCCGAGGTTCTGCCGGCTCCGTAGTGCAGAGCGAAGTCCTCGGTGCTGGCCCCGCTCAGAGCCTCCACGTACAGCTGGAGCACCTCCACCTGCGTCGTCGCCTTCAGGCCCACAAGCAACACTTTGGTGGGGTCGAGGGGGAGGCACTGCGACACCCGCAGAGGGACGCCGCACAGGCTGTGCTCCGTCTGCCTCAGCACCGCCCGCATGTCTGCACACGTCACCAGAAAGCGCCACAGCTTAAGCGAGGTTGCTGCTGCTGCTGCTGCAAGACCGGTTGGAGTCGCGGCTGTATTTTTGTATTCTGATTGTTCATCCAGGAAAGCATCACTCTTAAGATTTTTTGAGGAGGGTCCTGCCAAGTTTTCGCCGTCTAGGTCGACGTTGCTGTGCGAAATCCCAGTTGAGGCGTTTGAGGGTAAAACTTTTCAGCATGGGATGTTCGTGGCCAATGCGAGTTTACATTGCGTGTAAATGAGCTGTGGAAGAAAACCGATGCAGAACAGGGAGGAAACCCCATGCACAACGGGGGGAGAACACACAAACCCCACAAAGAAAATCTCCCAAGTCGGGAATCGAACCAAGGCGCTTCTTTTTCGAGGCACAAGTGTCAAACTACTGCGCCCGCCCGCCACCCTGCCGCCCATCCTGACAAAAACGAACAAATTGCCACATTCTGTCCACGTGACAATCCTCGCTAATTGGCCGTGTCGGCTGGTGGCGGGTTTAACGACACATTTATATTCATATTCTTGGATATTTCGGTAAAGTCACGTTTAAGGAAAATAATACAAATAAAACATAATAAAATTCTCACGACGTTTCGGCCACAACACAAGCAGCCGTCAAGCTCAGGTGAAGAACAGAGCTGTCAGAGCTGTCGGAAAGACAGCGTCCTAATGAACACTGACACATTTATAATTTACCCTTTGTATTATAGAACAAACGACGAGGTGTTGTCGTCGTCGTCATCATCATCATCATCATCGTCGTCGTCGTCGTCTTCGTCGTCGTCGTCATCGTCGTCGTCGTCATCGTCTTCGTCATCATCGTCGTCATCGTCGTCGTCGTCGTCGTC
>CM025640.2:7285781-7302247 GCA_014621495.2 Entosphenus tridentatus
GTCAATAAAGTTACAGGAATCTGGTGACACGCACCGACTGGAGTATAAGACGCACCGCCCTGTTCCCCCAATCAGGGGGGGCACACACAAATGCGTCTTATAACGCGGGGAAAACTGTTCTAACAGTCCGCCAAATCGCAACCACGTGAGTTTGTAACCACAGTTTGCCCGTGCCAGCCTAGGTGCACTTTGAGACCATCACGTGGAAGTCTAAGGCTCGCTGATAGACCACGCACGGTACAGACTCAAAATGTGTTTATGGGTTTGAATTACAATGTGCAATTATCGAATTAAATATGTAAGTAACCTGCGTAGGTTTTCTGATCCACGTCTTCCCATTATCCAGAATATGCGTCTCTCAATGCTTCGCGCACTTATTCAGTTTTCGTTCCACGTTTGTTTAATTACCACGTCTGATCCACGTGTCATAGCAGGCAGTGCGCACCGATTGAAAACGTTCTTCTTTGGTCGTGCGACGGCATTCTGGAGGCCTTCATCCAGCAGTAGACAATGTAAAGCGACGTTGATTAGAGGGTCTGAGTGTAACAGCTTCGAAGGTCACTCCAAAACGAATGGGACGATTGACGTGGATGAGAGTGGAGTCAGATAATGTGGGAGTGCAGGTGATAGGCGATTAGCATGGTTGGCTACGTAAGGTGCGAAAGAAGTTCAACATACAAAGGTTGATGATGGTGACAGTACGGGACAAGGGCCCACGGGGTTAAATCGCAATAACTTCCACGTGCTGTGGCATTGCAGCAGTCGGCCGGATATCGATTCACATCTCACAGAATTAAATCTATTCGAGGTCGCAAATATGGGCCTCGATGCCATCCAACAAATCAACAATCGATTCGTTTTGGTATCGTTTGTTTCAGTACTTTCTGACTCCTTTGAAGCGTTTGGTCTCGTTTGTACTGCTTTTCTGGCTCGGTTGTGTTTATACGATCTAGTTACGTCTCGTTTGTATGTTACGTGGCGTTTGTTCTGTCTGGTGATGACTGTGTTTTGTTTCGTTCTGTGTCGTTTGCACTGTTTGTCTTGTTCTGTCATTCTCGTGTTGCACTGTTTGTCATGTTTGTGTTCTCTCGTTCTGGCTGTATATACTTTTGTAAACCCATTTGTGACGTCTTCTTTTGCAGATCCGAATTACAAGAAACATGTCGTGGAGCTAAACAGTCCCATGTACAGTATTCAAATGTCTTCAACAGTTCCCGAGGGCTGGGTGCCTTACTCAACACGCATCTATAACAAGGTCCAGGAATTGTTTGGAAGTGGAAAGTGAACGGATTGATCGTGGAATATTTGCAAGGGACCGTGATGAATTCAAGATGTTGATGAAACGCAAAGACTGCCTGTGCCCTACATTTTTCACCAAAGTTTTATTCAAACCGTGCTGTCGGTGTTACATCGCGAGATGAAGAAATTGTCATTTGTAACCCTTGCAGAAAGCAGTGCATCAACCTGTCATAGGCTTCATTCTTTCTTGATTTGAAGCTTTCGTGACGGCAAGGATTCATACTCTTAGGTTTTTTCGGTAAAGTCACGTAGGTAAAATAATAATAAAATAAAATAACTGAATTGTCCTAGGATTCTCATATGCCCTGTAGAGAATGTTCATAGCATATCACCAACAGTTACCTTGTTGGAGCCTGACGAAGACAAAGTGAAACCGCTATGTTAATGGAACGTTTTTGTGTGCAGTCATTGGTGATATGACTGAGATAACTAATTTCACTTGAAAAAAATGTTTTTGTCACGGGTGATTTATCTGCAATAAAACTCACGATTCAAGCGATGCTGACTCACGACTATAACCTGAGCCACCACGCCACAATTAAAGTACTCTGCATTTGAATACAGTACTACAAAGGCGACTGCTTATTGATTTCAAGCATACATTAACTTGTAAAACTAAAAAAGTAATATTTATTTTATTTTCTATATGCTGACATGTACATTTAACACATCGGCTTTTGCGGCCAATGTGAGTCATTGATTTTTGGGTAAGATCGCGTGAGTAAAGTGTGCACCTTATACTCTTCTACAGCCGACACGGCCAGTTAATAAAGTCATGTGACCAGGCTTGCAAATGTATTACTGTTTTAGCACACCGGTATGTTGGAGAGCAATCCACATACGTTGTACCAAATTTTCTTTAGTGTTGTGAGTTTGCTCTCCAGCATACAGGTGGTGCTGAAGCAGCAACCAATTGGCACATTTGTTAACGTAACAACTTCATTAATTGGCTGTGTAAGGTGAAGGGTCTGTGACAAAAATGTAACTTGTGCAGTCTGACCCAAAAATGTATTATGCATCATGTAGACATGGTCTTGTGCAACCTGGCCTCATTGGCAAATGTGTTCTGTTGGACAGATGAACAGCTAACTTGTGTTTAAACGGGAACCAAACGTTAAGAATGATTTCCACAAATTCCCTGAAAAACAATTGCATTTGAAAGAAGTTGAAGTGTATTTTCCTCACGTCAAATGAACAGTGATGTGATGTATTGTTAAATTACATTAAAATACGATGTATGTTTATGCAGAAAAGCATGAATGATTTGGAAAGATTGTTTTCATTGCCAGTCTTGCATTTGGATGTTTGACCAATACTATGAATGATAATTTGGCATGTAGAAGAAATTGTAGTGCCGGTGAAGACATGCATATTATGGGATAAAACTCAAAGCCCTACACAGATGGATTCAAGGAACTAGATATCACGCATTGCAATAACTTACGCGTACGAGGGAGTTAAACGCAACACTCTTACATTCTCTTGCAATAATTACGGTATGTAGGACAAATAAAAGTATGGTATATGGTCTGAAAACAGATCACTAGATTGTCTTACCTGTGCAGGTGATTGTTGAAAGATCACTAAGTCAAATACTGTAATAATTTTTGGGTTAAATCGCTCAATGGTTATTCAGTAATACCTCGATATGTATATAATAAATAAACGAAGTTTTGGGAAAACGCACTTTGGATTTTGTTACCATTATTTTACACACACAGCAAAAAAATTAAGTAAAATCAGAAATAAACAGCAATTAATAAATATATTCGCTGGTCTACAGTACTATATAAATAATAATAAAATGCTTAGCTATGTTGTTTAATGTCAGTTTTTAATTGTAATACTGTACAGTATAAAACATTTTTTTATATAAATTGTCTTTGTTTACAATATGAATGGTAAGTTGTGCAGTATTTATAATATTAAATGGGACGTTATGAAGGGATGGGAACACATTCTCGGTACAAATGTTATTCAACATGCGACGTTTCAATATACGAATGAAGCTTCAAGAATGCATCTACTACGTATATCGAGGTATGACTACCTTTTAAGTGAATACCGTATTCCCCAGACGTGCTTAGCATTTTGTGAGATGTATGTTTATTGGAATGCAGTTTAGCATGTTAAACCACGCAGGCAACACATGCACCCGCACCGTCTGAATACTAATTGAAAGTTTGTCCTCGGGCTATAATTCTGCTTACGACCAATGATTTAAGAAGAGTGGAAGCTGCCAAAACCTGCTTTTATAAGATTAGCTTGTTATTGACAGTATTTGCTATATATATTTAAAAAATATATTCCCCCACTTCGATTGTGTCGTTAAGAGGATGCAATTTCTTTATATAAGATGCTTTCAAATGGCCTTTTCCCTTTTTAGTTAATTCCTACAGTATAAAATGCACCTATTTGTAATCATGGAGGTAATGAATACCTTCATTTATCGTTATTGTTTAATACAATTATCAGATTGTTTACTGTCACTGGATGAGCCTTGGTGACGGCCCGTCTCCTTACCTGACATCCTCATTCCCTATGTTTTATCCTCTGGTGGATGAAGGCATCCATATTTTGTAACCATCCCTTATGGTCCTCTGATGCCACAATCCATCTTTCTGTTGCACATAATGATCTCAACACTATCTCCATGTCGTTTAACCTCTCAGGAGTGAGTGTTCCCATGGCTTCCATCCCGTCACCAATTGTGGTGAATAAATGTGTTTAGAATTAGCGTTGGTTCCCTGATGCAAGTATTGTCACATTTTTCTTCTTGGTTCTTTCGGTAAAGTCACGTAGAAGGGAAATAATAAAAATAAAACAATAAAATAATTCTTACGACGTTTCGGCCACAACGCAAGCAGCCGTCCTCAGGTGAAGAACAGGTCTGATAATTATTTTATTATGCCGTGAGAATTATTTTATTATGTTTTATTATTTTATTATTTCCCTTCTACGTGACTTTACCGAAAGAACCAAGAAGATGAATCCCTGCAGTCACGAAAGCTTTAAATCGAAATATTGTCACTTTCCCATGGTAATTCCAAGCATGCATCTCTCCATCGGCATCACGTTTGTATGTTACGCAAACATGGCCTGCAATGCAACGCGGTTGGACTCTACCACCCCTATTATGGGACGTGTTTTGTGTGCTTATTGTGCGTAAAGTACAGATTTGGCTAACTCTTGTTATTGTCCCGGCGAACTGCTAACGTTAAAGAAACCACACAGAGACAAAAGCCCTCTCTGCATGACACATTTGACAAAAAAACGCCGCAACACATCAAACCCGCGTTTGCTTTTGGATGCTCACAACCAAAGGCAGCAGAGCTTTCCAGACGGGATTAGGCGTGGGATTTGACGGACTGGCTGGGCAAGCAGTAACGCGAATAAACACCGATCCAGTGTGGGTGGGAGGACACACACTGCATCATCATAACACGCATCATTGGAAGGGCCGTCTTGTTCTAACCGCTTGCCACACGACCTAAAGCCCCTTGGCTGATGCCGTGTGGGTTGCCTGGCTGTGTGCACAACTCACGCAAGCAGTCTCCTTCGGCTCGACCACACACACAAAAGGTATTGGACTGCAATTCCCTTCTCGTCTAAAACCAGCACCCAGAGTGAATTCGTTAAACCACTTTCGCAGGTGATTGTGCTTGGTGTGTGTACATTAGTACCTGGTGCAGTGTGTAAACATTTAGGGAGACCAAGGCGGGCGGCAGTGGCGGTTCTGACCACGCCGACCACCCTCATAGGTGCGACGTCCCTTTCTTAAGAGGTGCTCGCTAATAACACTTGCCCCAGCAAGTGTTGCCCCAGCAAGTGTTATGTAACGCGGCTCCTTGACACTGTAAACACGTGGAGGCTCGTGTTGGCGTGTTGTATCGACAGACACTACGATATATCCTGTGATATAAGATCCACGATTATGGTATCGTTTTATAATAGTTTAAAAAAAAAATACATACAGCAGCAGGATTAACTTCCGTGGTCTTCACGTGGCATTTGGTGATCGCAATTGTGAGCACATCATCGGACATTATAAAGATAAAAAACAAAAAAAGCGACATTTACGAAACTCTACTTAAAATTTCTGAAAGTGCGAATTTTAATTATCCGAAACTCGCCCCTTTAATGTCAAGCGAGCAACTTTGAAACCACGAACTCCACGCGTTCGTACAGAATACAACGCATTAAGTATTACGCGTTTTATTTTGTGTAATTCAAGTAGGTTTTATGCGTTTGGTGTAATGTGTTGGATTTTAATTAATGTATTATGCGTTCACGTGTCGTTTTTTATTATTACACGCTTTTATTATTTAACTCACTCCGTCTGTTGTATCTTCAAAAAATAAATCTTGTAACTCAACTTTTTACCCACTTGCCAATGTGCTATCGACTGCAAACTTGGTATAGGTATGTCATACTGATGACAATACTGTATTCTGTCATTAAAAAATCCAAAACATATTTTTTAACATTTTACACGCTTTATTTAATTTACTCTGTGTCGTATCAAAAAATATTGTAACTCAATTTCAACCGTCTTCCCAATGTGGCATCGATTTGCAAACTTGAAATAGCTATGGCATACTGATGACAATACTGTATTCTATAAAAAAAATCTATAACATATTTTTTGTTACATTTTACACGCTTTTATGTAACTTACTCTGTATGTTGTATCCAAAAATCTTGTAACTCAATTTCAACCGTCTTCCCAATGTCGTATCGACTGCCAACTTGGTATAGCTATGTCATACTGATGACAATACTATATTCTATCATAAAAAAAGTATAAATATATATTTTTAAACAATATTTTTTACGGCTCTAATTGTCCACGTTTACGGCTCTAATTGTCAACTCACGTTGCCTGTCAATCACCACGGTCCCTTACGTCACGGCAAGCCTCGGGGAGCCACGCCCAGGGGCGGGGGATGTGGAGGGAGGGGCGATGGGGGAAGGGGGCGGGGGAAGGGGGCAGGGGGAGGGGCAGCTAGGACAGGACATTTCATTAAAGCGTGTTTTTGAAAAAAATATTTTTAAATAATTGATTATGTTGATGAAGTAGCACACCCCGGTTTACATCGGGGATGCGTTCGTGAAATGTGCGACGACGAACATCGAAACGACGTAGATCAAAGCGATCTACAGGTCAAACATGATAGTGTAAAGTACAAAGAAGGTAAACAAAACACCCAAACACATACAACTTAATCACCCCCCTCCTACCAGGGAAAGCCCAGACAGACAGGAATCCACCCAGGTTATCCAGCCAGCATTTTTTTTTTCTGAAATATATAGTTTGAAGTATGATAATGTTCATTGTGTGTATCGCAATGTATTGTGTCTGGTGTTTTATGGATATCGTTTTATAAACGGTGTTTTGCGTGTTGTATGGATTGTGTTTGTTATGGTTATGTAATATATTACGTGCAGTGTGTGTGTTATTGTACCTTAATATGCATGCTTATCCTCCGTCTCCCAGGGTTCCATGGTTACTCTGAGCCAGCCTTACAATTCTGAGCACCAAGGCTGGCCTGTGTATAAAAGGGAAACTATCACTGGCTGAGATTGATCACTTGTGAACAGAAGAGTTGCTTTGACACATAAACCCACCTCATCTTAAATGAGAAACAGTGTCGTTGCCAGGTTGAAAATATTCCCCGCTGGTATCCGATTAGTGCAACAGATAGGCCTCATGTGGCAATCCTCAACCGTGCGTTATGCTGCACGTCCCCCTTTACCTCAGGAGTTATTCTGATCAATTAAGACCCCGTGGGCATCATCTGCTGCTTACGAGCATTCACGTGCAGGAAGCAAAAAGGCAAAATATAATAATAATAATAATAACCTTCACGACTCTCATGGTGTGGGGAGGCCCTCATCCAGCAATGGATTGGACAAAAGCCATGCCTGTGTGGTGGGTAATTGTTGGGCGTAATACGCCGCCACCACTTGGTTGAGCAGCTACTTCCAGCCAGTGGTCAACAGGAGGCAATAGCGCGTCCGGCCGGTGCTACGCAGGACTCGCGGGTCAGGTATCCCGGGGGGACGGTTGGGAACCGGAGGGGGACACCTCAGGGCCCCGGGTGGGGGACTGGGGGGATTGCACAACAATCCAGGTCCCTCGAGAAGGTTCCAGATGGGGGGCGTGGCCAAGGGCGGGGTGACCCTGGGAGCCCCATAAAAGCCGGACCCCAGAGTGGCGGAGTTCAGTTCTCCTCAAGCCGAAGATCCGAAGCCACCTGAAGATAGGACCCTGGACCCCAAGTCTCGCCGTCCTTATAAGGGCCGGGGCTCAGTGAGGCCAGTGGTCACATAGGCTAGGACCCTGAAGAACCCCCGACCTGACGCCCTTCTCAGGGCCGGGTCTGTGTGGGCCAGCGGTCGAGACCCGAGGACCTTGGCTGGGTCGGGTCAGCCTCCCCTAGGTCCCACTAGCCGGAGGGCTCAGAGTAATTCGCCCAGTGGTTAGGGCACAATAGCCAGGAGGCCGTACCTCCCTAGGTTGTGGGTAGAAGGGGCCATTACACCTTCGTGGTAGGGACCTAGAGTTACTGTTGTTATTGTTACAATAAATACGTGTTGCCTCCAAAGAAGACTCCGTCTCCTTACAAACCCACTACACATGTATATACACAGACATCACAGCGATGCACTCCGCTACTCCTGACGCAGTTGTCTGGCTTGACCACCTGAATGTGAAATTGTAGTTGTTGCTCTGCATCTACATTAGCTGTACGAAGAAGTATTGTATTACAAAATGTGTAGGGATATTGTCATGCCTGGCCCATGTGGTGTTGTGACAGCTCACGAGAGGTGTCGCGTAGCCCACGGAATGCTGTCCGTACTCGTACTGCCAGTACTGGTGCTGGGTTGGACCATGGCGGATGCTTCTGGTGCCAAGGTGGACGTTGCCAAGAAGCCATGGTTCTGTCATGATTTGGATTGTCCTACATTCACTCTGGTGGCTGAGCATGAAGTAAGTTTCTTGAGATCGTGTACAAACGTGTGTGTGTGTAGTAAGTACCAAATATGATTGATGATAAAACGTCATGTGACCTAATACTGGAGTTGCCACAATATTGATGATGATGCTGCTGGGAATTACATTTCAATTATTGGCCACAGCTTACCAATAAAGAACCAGTTCGCATGAATTTTACTTATTTAATTTTGTCACAAGGACGGTTAATCCCCATCCTGGAAAATCTGCCCATGGGTGGTAACCCAGAGTTAACTGTGGTTTAGAAATGTACCCCACCAAAATGTGACATTCAAGGGAGTTCGTAAAAATATAACATTTAGCAAAAGAAAGGGAAAATTGGATCTAGTGAGCATTACTTTGTGTTTTTGCAGATTTCGAGACATTCCGGTTGTGGGTCATGAAAAAGTTCCTTATTTGCTGATTACCTCTGGCACTTTTGGGAAAAGTACCCCATAAATATAGTCATCAATAAAAAAATACGAACAAAATTTAAAGTGCAGAAGAATCGTGGAGAACGGTATTGGATTATCCTAGTAGCAAAAATAGCTACATATGCTACGGGCCCCACCCTTTAAAGGGCCCCGCGCTAAATGCTTTCAAGCTATCAATTCCGGTTCAGTGATTTTGCACTTGTTCTATTACTATAGTACTATACTGCCTTCAACTTTTATGAACGACTGGGTGTTGAAGGTTAGCGATTTGTCGTATTATCTGGCTGGATAGCAAATACAAAAATACAATTTACTATGCAAGTTAAACATTTGTGTTTTAATATTCTTTTTTAAATTTAGGGCCCCTTTATAACATATGCTACAGGCCCCGCACTAGCATAATCTGGCACTGGTGGAGAGGTGTATGCTTGGAATTAGAGAGAGAAACAGAAAAAGGAACACGATTTCGAGAGCATACACAGGTTAAATACGCATCCCTGTCAACCCCTGATCAGTGCCCTACCTTATAACAGACAAATTTAGACCTTATTGGTCACCCCGTGACCTTTTAAATCTCAGCGTTCATCCTACAAAGTCCCATCACAAGGGAGAACACACAAAACAAATAGACAAAACATGTATGCCCGTATTGAAGCGGCTGTATGGCGTATGGACCTGCAACTCAATTTCCCTGTACAAGAATACGGGTAAACCGTATGGGTTGACAGGTATGAATACGTAATTTAGACAGTACATGTCAACCAAAACTGATAATGGCCAACGGTCAAGAATAGTGATGGGAGTGGCAGCCAAGGAATGAGACATTTCTGAGAAAACGCTCAACTGAAGAGGCGCCGCGATCATATAAGTTTGCGAGCGGATGCTCTGTAGATTATGAAATCGCAGGATCGGGAGAGATGGTGGCAGCTTTGAGGGCGAGGCCCTTGATCCAGCAGCAGATTGACCGTGGCTGACCATGGCCGACGATGACGAGCCGTATTTGACTCAAAGTGGATGTGTTTTTATTTTTTACCTATGTGACTTCACCGAAAGAACCAAAGAGTATGGATTCATACAGTCACGAAAGCTTCAAATGAAGATTGGATGTGTGTTGCTTGTGCAGGGCTTCCAGGAGAGGGCGTATGAGGCCAGCCAATGGGTGATGACCAGAGTGGAGGGCAAGGCGTACGAGCGAGCGGTTTTCGATGGGTTCATGCGTCTCTTCCGTTACATCGGTGGCTACAACAAAGGAGGTACTCGCCGCATTTCCCTCCCTTACCCTTCCCACCCAGGGGTCTCCCCCCACCCCTTGCTGCTTCTGGGGCCATCCATAAATGACGTCACGCACCTGAGGGGAGGGGGGGGGGTCAGACATTCGTGACGATGTGTGACGAGGGGGGGGGGAGTTTGAGAAATGTGACGTCACATCAAAATGCACAACTTTAAATAAGTATACACAACACGTTCTACTTAATTAAATAGACTTTTTGACAAGTGTTTTCTCCTACAACATCAGAGTGCAGCGCCACATTAAATACGCACTACAATGACAATAGTTTAAAGCGATTTGAAGCATGTTGTATTTTTTGGGAGGGGGGGGGCAGAGCTTTGTGACGTCATATTTGAGGGGGGGGGTCTGACTTTTTGTGACGCCGTGTGACGAGGGGGGGGGTCAAAAATCGTCCAAAATCGCGTGACGTCATTTATGGACGGCCCCTCTTCTCGTGCGCGCACGTTCTCTGCTGTGATTGTTGCAATGGGTTCGATCAAACAAACACAAAGGGAGGTGCTCGCACAAATCGACAACAACAAAAACGACTCTGTGCCCCCCCCCCCCCCCCGCAGATGGGGTTGTTCAACTCCCAAGTCAGCTCTCATCGAATTGAACAACTTTCGCGAGGCACTTTTTAAGCAAATAGGGCAGGGGGGGGGTGTAAAAGCTATCAATGTGTACAGCTAAGGTATAACTCATCAAATCATGTGTTCATATTTGATACTTGCGCCATGCTTGTAGAGCAAGGCTATTGCGAAGGAAGCCATCTTTGACAGACGATGACAGTCTGCAGTGGTTTCACATTAGGGGGCGATATTCTCACGTGGCTTCACCCGAGTAGGAAATGTGTGAGCAGTTTTCACATATGACAACACACGTGGCCTGTACCAAAAGAAGTATAGCCATATTTTTCAAATTTGGTAAAACAGAACTCAATATTTCAAGTGCCCCACAGTGCATGTGAATATTTCAGTTTTCAGTTTTCATGTATTAGGTATAGCCCTGTGAGCCATTCGGCTCTTGAATCGGGTGCAACCGCAACAAACAAAAACATGAACAAGAAAACATCTTAAAGTGACTGTGACTATGTGCAAACAGAAAATCCAGGAAAAAACAGCAAAATAATCCAGAAAAAGCACCGTACACCAACGCTGTGTGCAAAAATCCCAGTGGGATGCAAGTCAAACAACAACAACAACAACCACAAGACAACTTAGTTTAAGGCCATCAGTCTAGCTCCGATCTACAGCAGTCCTTACAAGAGCCACTTGTTTCTCTGGAGCCGCAGGTTGCCAACCCGGGCCCTAGACCGTTCCAATAACTTAATGGGATCTTTAATATCCGCTGATAAGCAGACGATGCACACTTTTTTTCTGTTAATGCCCCCGCAGTATTATCCAGCGCGGCCGCTGGGCTCAAACCGCGAACCTCTGCAACAAGCGGGCAAACGCGCCGCCGCTCTGCGCCGTCCGTGTATCTCATCGCCGCGGTCATGCGCGTTCGGTCCGTCCGCTGCAGGCGTGCGTGTGCCCATGACGGCGCCCGTGCTGTGCCAAGTGACGCCAAAAGGCGCCAGGGCGGAGCACAACCTCACCGTGTCGTTCTTCGTGCCGCCCGGCTCCCCGGGGCCACCGGCGCCCTCTGACCCCCGCGTCGAATTCACCTCCCTGCCTGCGATGACCGCATTCGTCAGGTAGGCACGCGCCACCCACCACTTTGTTAGGTGTGCACGTCCCACGTCCCACCCACCACCGCCAGCACCGTCCTTGGCCACGGGCGCAGCCGCACTGCGGAAATTGGGGGTGGGTTCTCCTACTCATCAATGGTTCCCCGGCGGTGGTTGGCGGCTGGCTACATTGCAGAGGCACAGTGACCCTGCGGAGTGCTGGGGAGTTGTGCGGTGAGCGTGTATGACATTAGGCGTGTGCACGCACGTGGCTTACGGTTCAGGGCAGCCGTGCTCCATGCAGACTGCGCATATTTAACGGGCAGCACATGCACGAGTGCATGAATGAATGCAGGAATTGATGAATTAACGCATGTATGAAAGTGAAAATTATTACATATTCGAATGCGTAAATGGATGCACGGATCAAGGAATTAAAGCATAGAAGATTCAGTGAATTTCAAATGTTGTGGTTATCGCTTAGGCCTGTATGAGAAGTGCTGGGGGTGTCTGGACACCCACGACACCCACAGTGGCGGTGCCTCCTGCCCTTGGCCCAACTGAGATCGTTCGACCAGTGCAGATTGTGTCACTTGCAGTTGACAAGTCATTTTGCTTCTTGTCGCCTTGTGTTGCGCGTGCTTCACTGGTTAAAAATCCGCATTTTATTGCAATGAAGAAAACCGCTGAAATGTACACGATCGATCGATACCTTTACATTGAATGGATTGTACTTATCCAATTGAGATCTAGTTTACTAAGCATTTCGATCTCAAATCAGTGCCTGCGGTGTAATGTGTAAACATCAGCACTGGGGGTATACGAATTAGGCGAGACATGAGTTTGGCAAGGCCACCTCCTCGGGTGCCACGCTGAGTGTCGGCACTTACTAGCAGCACTCGCCAAATGACGATCTTGGTCTTACATGTGGAGACGGAGGTAAGTTAAGGGCTTTCGCCAGGGTTTATTAAAGCTTAACAATATTACACATCAGGGTACACAACTCCCAGGGGCTAGGGGTCCTGCTCTGAGTCCGGGTCACTGCCGGCTAGCTCCGGTCTCTCTCTCTCTCGTGTCGCATCGTGGACTCTGCCGACTCCACCGACCAGAGAGAGAAGCACCTCTACGGCTACCACCGGCTTCTCCCCAGACTCACTATTCGATGCCTCTCTCTACCCCTGGTTCCCTCTTCACCCTGCTCACTTTACCCGTTCCCACAGTGACCCCGCTTACGTCACGGGGTCTCCCTTAAGTACCCTAGGAGACGTGACGTCATCGCACTGAACGGCACACCTGACGTCACGTCCCCATTTTACTCCTCTACACGTGCATGCTATGCACATCTATATATGAGGTGTATATTTTTTTTGTTTTATTTAATTTTAAAGCAGTGTTATTGACAAATGTGTCGTGTTGTTATTGATTGTGCTTGGGCACCGCTGCCTATGCGTGAACGCGAGAGAAAAAACATTACGTGAGGTCGTTTGTTCTGAATGTCGTCGCAGCTCCTTCGATGGCTATGCAACGGAGAGGGACTGGCTGCATCAATCCCAGCTGCTGGCGAGAGCCTTGGACGATGCCAAGCTTCCGTACCGGCTTGGGTCGTTCCACTCTGCGGGCTACGATCCGCCGTTCCGCCCAATTAACCGTCACAATGAGGTTTGGATCATGAAGGCTGAGTGAGGGGGGCGAGGCACCGTTTTTGTAAAAATCCCCCCCGTGGGGTGGTGTGCCACTTTACTCGCTTGGTGATCGTCTCACATCGCAGTGCTTTACACTAAAATTGCTGCCCCTCAACCCCCAGTCCTCTTGGCATCCTCAAAAGTTCAGCGTTTCATTTTAGCTACGTTTAACTTGCAGACCCGCACCTCCGATTAGCACGGTTGGCTACGCACGGTGCGGAAGAAGTTCAATATACATACGTACATACGTACATACCAAGCACTATGAATTCGGAAGTTATATGCAGTAAATGTATGTACATATGTTGAACTTCTTTCATACTGTACATAGCCAACCGCGCTAATCGGAGGTTGTGGGGGAAGGACAACAAACGAAACAATAAAAGCAGTTCTAAAGAAATGAGTTTTCAATCGAGATTTAGAAGTGCATAGCTCCGGTGGCTTCCTAATATCGGAAGGAAAAACATTCCAGACGGCCGCAGAAGCACGCAATTCCACATCTTTATTCGATGGCAAGCCAAAAGCCGCTGCAAATACATCTGCATTTGGTCTACTGTGTTTTTCTTCAGTTATACCCAGTGGCAGTGGGCCATTAAATGTTGGTGGGGATGGGAACCACTAGTGAAATATTAATAATACAAATTAAAACCTTGAACACTTTTGACCTGCTCATTATAAAGATTTTAAACTGCATAGCCACGCGTGCTCCTCTTATACCCTCATTCCCCATTCTGCCTCCCACCCCCCACCCTCTCCCCCAACCCCTACAGATTTCTGTGCCCCACCAATATATTTATCCCCTGGCTGCCACTAATTATAACCAGATTTGTGTGATCTCAGTGGATCGTGAAACCCATTGCAGATTCTGGAAGTTGTGTCACGAGGATAAATGGATGCTGTGAGAGACACGCAACACAACTTGCTTATTCTTTCTCTTTAAAAGGGCTCCCTCGCCATGACCAGAAGGCAGCATTTGCCTTCACTGTGCAATTTAATAGCTCGTTTCTTATCTTTGAACGATTTCATATAATATACATCTGGGATAAACTCAGATGCAGCATCAAATTACCAAGACCTCACGTGATGATTCATTCACCGAATCAGGCTGACTCATCACACTCTGTAGCCGTGAGACGCCTATTTTTTATATGCTCACCTGGGGTTTACATATTTTGGCTCTTTGTGGTTCCTGATTGAATGCTCAGATGTAGCTGTTGTGAGTTCTCTGATGTTGCGAGACATTTTTTCCCCACGGGTAGACATTTGTTTAGACGAGAAAATAGAAACTTTTGTGGGAAGTTGCGGTGACTCAAATTGAGAAATATTTGACGTCATGTAAAACATTACCATTGAACTCTGTCTCAATTCAAGGCATATTGTTACTTTAGGTGTATGTTTTGGGTCAGTTATTCTTGTCACGTATGACAAAATTAACTGACAAAATGAGTAAATATTAAATATTCTTAAGGAAGGAAAATAACCAAGCATTTAGAATGCACTAAGCAACAACATTAAAGTAATTCAGTGTTGAGGTCATAAGGCCACTGGGAAAGGTTACGCGGGTGCATGGTTCCCGGGTAGCATGGCGATGGAGCCTTTTTTTGAGAATGTCATTACTTTAGTATGTGCACGATGCAATTTATCCTCTTTCCTAGCAGGCACGTTTTGCATAGGTTATCGGGACAATATATAGCCTTCTGGTAATTGAGCAACGCATGCTGGTGTGCTTTCACATATTTTATTAAAACATTGTGCAGCCTAAAGTAGCAGGCATGCCATTTTGTCATCTTTCCACGTAATGGCGTTTTAATTTGAACAATATACCGTGGAAATATTGTACTGCAGAAATGTTAACCTTGCAGAAACATACCATGGGGATATTAATGTTGACTTAAAGCTTTCGTGACTTGCAGGAATTAATATTCTTGGGTCTTTCGGTAAAGTCACGTAGATAGGTTAAAAGAAAATAGCAAAAAATAACAAAAAACTACGACGTTTCGATCGCAACGCAAGCAGTCGTCTTCAGGAAGACGTCGTAGTTTTTTGTTATTTTTTTAAATTTTATTTGAAACGTGACTTTACCGAAAGCCACAGGAATATTAATGTTTTGTTGTACTGAACGCTACCGGCAGATTCGCTATTGCACACGTTCATACGGATTGAATCTAAATCTGTCAGTGTATGAAATAAAAAATTGATAACGCACAATTCTTGAACTAATTATCTGCATTCACTTGGCAGGGCTCCGTCTCACGTTAATAATTACCCGTCACTTGTGGAGTTGCAGGGTGTTCCTGTGTGTATGAGATATTTGACTCAATGCATGTCGTGTTATGACTGTTATTCTACCCTGTCTTGACTGGATCTACGTTGCTTTTTGTGTGGCATCTTGGCACGGTTGCAGTCCACAACTGAATTGGGCCAGTTGCAGACCGCATTCGGTTAATTCTGTTCACGAAAATTCGTGCCGAGAATACATTCGCGTCAACGAAGTGCTTTGTACTTTTCAGTCAACGATGACTGAGCGGAAGGAAATGGCCCAGCATGGCAACACCTACGACCACCCACCATTGACCTCAGCTTGACTTCTTTGTGACGGGGATTAAATTAGATAATTTAGTGGCATTTATTTGAGACTTCAGTACACTGAATAAGACAAACCCAAAATAGTAATTGGCTTTGTATGTAAAAATACTCATTGAGTTAATTGATTGGCTGACTGGACAATATTTGAGGATTGAAAAGGGTGGAATTGTGCAGTCTTCACACCAACATTCAATAACTAAGAGTGGACTATGTAAAAAAAACTACTTTAGTCAACTATACTACGAGAATGACATGGAATCCACGGGCTGTAGTCGACAAGACAATGACTTCAATAAATAAATTCACAGTTATCCATCAGCATAGTGGCACAGTACAAAGTATAGACTACAGCCACGAATTCAAGATTGAAAAAGTATGCATATTAGGTTTTAAATCGATGCTTTGATGTTTAACAATTAGTGAAATAATCCCTGATTCGTGAACATTTGAAGAGTAGACAATTTGATTTCACATTGCGAAGGTATTTTGCTTGAAAATATTTTCGTCGCAAATTTCCCGTGTACTTTTT
>CM025640.2:7302257-7312974 GCA_014621495.2 Entosphenus tridentatus
CGATGCAAATATTTGTGGCTGGCCTTGATGCAGCGGTGAAATATTCTCCAACAATCCTATGGCAAAGGATATTTTATCAACAGGACCGCCATTATTATTGACTTCCCAAGAAGCAGTGCTCATTTTATTGACCGAGGAGATCATGGACTGAGCTGACTCTTGACCATGCACTTTGAACTCCTGACATTCCAATTAAGATCTGTTAAGTAATCGGTTGTGCGATCCGGCATTTGTGATTTGGGACAGCAGAAGCGACGCGCTCAGGGATTTTCCCACGTCTGGGGACAGCGGAAGTGAAACGTGTAACATTGGGCTGTGTCAGCAGCTCTCACTGTGGTATGATGGCGACGCCTTCGTTCAAATCTCCAGTTTGCGAGGGCAGCCACACAGACACATCTCCCGCAATTGTCATCTATCCCCCAAACTCACGCTCTTCCCCCCCCCCCACCGTAAACGCATGCTCCATAATGGTGGGTGCTACAATGACACTTTTGAAATTATTTTTTCTCTCCCCTACAATTGTATCCCGGTTGTGCTCTGTCATGTCACGAGACGAAGTATCGATTCGGATCTCGACACAGCAGTTCAACTCTTTATGTTATAAGAACGGTCCACCCAAGCAAATGTCTCAGAGCTATCTGTGATAGTCCTTCGAGTGTCCTCTCATCCATGCGTTCCCACCCACCGAACCACCCAGAGTAATATTTATTATCTCCGGAATTTAGCCATGATAGCTGTATTAAGCGAGACCTTGACCTCACTACACTCGGGAACTCAGTTTAATCACAGGCAGTGGCCTGGATTCGAACCCAATATCTCAGAAGTGGCAGCTCAGCACTCTGACATCTGAGTTACCACCACCTCGGCTATATTAATTAAGCATTGAGGATTCTACCACCGACACATAGCTTCGCCAACCTGCACTCACCACTGACCAGCACGGTGAAGTTTGGCCAAAACGACACCCCCTTCATCCAGCGCTGGATTGACAAGGGGCTGTGAATGATTGTTTTATTATATTAGATCGGAGGAGCAGGCAGTTTCTCCATCATGATGAGTGATCCGATGACTGAGGAACGGGGGTCAAGGGTGAGTTTGCATCAATCGGAGGCCATGCGATGTGCTGCTTACAAGCAGCAAAAATCGTTGTGCCCATGAGGCAGAGTTCGCAAACGGGTTTTGATTCCTTACCCGTACCCGTACCCGGCCGCACCGGGGGTCGCAAATGGGTACCCGTACGGGTACCCGTTCCCTACCCGTACCCGTACCCTACCCGAAATGAGTGACAAACGGTTACTCACCAGTGACTCAGGGCCTACCCGTACCCGGCCGCACCAGGGTCGCAGACGGCTACCCGTACCCGCACTCGGCCGGGTACGGGTAGCCGGGTATCGGGTAGGGTACGGGTATCGGGTACCCGGTTGCGACCTCTGCCATGAGGGCTTCTGGGACGGATGTCGCCTATCGTTCACCTCCGGTTTTGTTTGCGCATGCGTCAGAACCGCGAAGAATTCAGCGGAGGCGCCTCCACTCTGACGGTGGTCTCGCGTGTAGTTCTGGCGAATGAATGACGCGCTGCAATTGACCTTCAAGCAAGAGCGGCGGGTGTCTGTTGATTGACGCAGGTTGGGTAAAAAATGGAAACGCATAAAGACGTCACATTTTTATGCTTAAATGTACGCGCAGTCAAAACGATACGTGGACAGAACACTCATGAAGTATTGCCTTGCCCTATTTTGTATTATGTAAATCAGAGAGTAATGTTCATGCAATGTTATAATTAATAGGTTTCTGATCCTCATTTATATATATAAAAAAAGGCATTTGTTTGAATAAAAGTTAATTGGAATATTGGTATGATGGATACAAATATACATGTCCTTCAAAAAAACTCAGCATACTCGATATAAATGTGTATGGCCTTTATATCTTGTAGAATAAATTTATTTTATATGCAGTGAATGAGGTTTAAGTCACAATAAGCTACACATGATGTATTTCATCAAATCACAGACAGTAACAATCAGCGCACAGGAAGTAGTAGCTGTTAGAGAAACAATTCTAATTTGTAAAATGTTAGATTAGTGAATAAAACAGGGCAATTTTAATTCTAATCAATGTACTCGTTCACTTCTCTACGGGAAGCTCAGTAAAACTTTAATACTTCCTTCAAGAATTAAATATTTAAACAGCCCAATGTTTAGGGCAATGGTCCTTCTTTATAGCATAGAGATAGGGCACAGAGATTGAGTGAATAATCTAGTGAATTTATAATCCACTGCCAGTGTTATTGGCATACGTATTGAGTTACTGCGTTACGTGTCACGATGTGTTTTGTTCTATACTTGCGTCAAAGCAATGACTGGAATCATTTGCGACTGCAATACCTGCTGTCTATATTGTGTGTGTGCATAATGCATTAACTGCTTTACATGCATAAATAGTAGCAATCGTCACTAATTCATCAGTGGGCCGTTTAGAATGTTGTTCCAGGTGTCGTGATCCATCGCCCCTTGCCAGACCTCTTGGATGGGCATGGTCTGCATTATCGAGCGAGATGATCCTGCCCACAAATGTTCGCTCAACGAAGTGGCTTATCATGTGGAAATTTATAGGAGCCAAATGATCTAAAATCATGTTTCTAATGTGGAGGGAAAAACCGAAGGACCAGGTGAAAAATCCACGCAACCACGGGGAGAACACGGAAACTCCAAATATACAGGCGTTGGGGTCGGGATCAAAGCCATGATCTCCTGTATACCAGGCGAGGTAGTTAACATCTCGCCACCATCTCGCCACCGATCTCCCCAAGCATGATGAATAATGGAGAAAGGCTCTGTGTACCTCACACATGCTAAGCATGCCCTGACCAGCTGAAATATCATTCATGAATTTAGCATTTGACCCTCCCTGATAATCAAGTCTGGTCCGAGTTCCTGCTGTGTTCTCTTTACACCACAACCTGGCAGATAAAGACTCTTGGGATAAATTGTCTTGGAAATTTTCCTGAAATTTCTGCCGTAGATATTCACAATCTTTTCACTGTTTTCCTGTCACGTCGGCAGAAACTGCCGTTTGATCAGCACGTAATTTAAGACCTTTAATAACAATCGGTTTTAGCCTTTCTGTTAATACAACAGGAGGTTAAAACACCAAATAGAATCCCTTTTCAAGGAATCCTGTCTGCATTAACCACGCGTAATTGTGGTGAACATGCAAACAAAAAACATGCTCAGAGTACATGCATTGTCTATTCACCGCAAGCACGTGTGCTGAATGCAGATAGGATTCCTTGAAAAAGGATTCTGCTTCGTGTTTTAACATCTTAGATCTCCGGTTTTATTGCCAGAGAGGGTAAAACCTGTTGTTACATTTTGATACTGGAAAGAAATGTCCCATATACTGGTAGGAACCTCCTGGTTACACCAACCCACAGGGGATTATTGTGTCCGTCGTGCAGGGAGGGGCTGGGTGGGGAGGGGCTGGGTGGGGAGGGTGGGGAGGGGCTGGGTGGGGAGGGGCTGGGTGGGGAGGGTGGGGAGGGGCTGGGTGGGGAAGGTGGGGAGGGGCTAGGTGGGGAGGGTGGGGCGTGGGAGGGGTGGGGCTGGGTGGGGAGGGGCTGGTCACTCTGTGGTGCCCTTATAAAATTCAACGTTTAACCTACTCACGCCGGCTTGTGCCCGCCCTCACAGTCGGCCATGTTTGCGGAATACACCACGCTGCCGTTGACCCTGGCCATTGACCGAGCAACCCAACGTTCCTACCAGCTCCCTCCGCAGGAATGTGTTTTAAGACATTTCATTGGACAAGACGAAGTGCTGTCAAACTGTGGTTGAGAACCACTGTTTTATATAACGAGAACAGTTCTATACAATAGCTATTGCCCATTTAAAAATAACGTTTTCCGGAGTAATTGACATCATGTCTCCACGGCCTGATCTTTTTTCATACTAAATTAATCGGTGATTCTGCATTGGCAATGGTTCACGAGCACAAATAACAAGAGTTTAATTCGTAACCACTTCTAAATACTTCTTGATTGTTGTTTGTTGAAGAACAGCAGCTGCTAGTATGACAACTTAAAAACTGGTCATCACAAAACATTTTTAAAATGTAAATCTCATCACGCCCCATCGTGTAGAGTGCAAGTCTCCAACTCTGATTTTCCAACCTGCCTCTCTGGCCTGCCGTGCTATTCAGAATGGCCATTGCTCAAAACGTCACATTCTATAGCGTTTTCCTCTATGAGGCTGCGTGGTTGAAAGCCTCACCGAGTCTCACGACTCTTTTTCAGCAGGGTCCTGCCACGTGCTCAAAGGTGGTGATTGCGATGCGTATTCACATCGAGTAACTTGTGGGTAATTTTTCGGATGCAGTAAATTTGTATATTAACGCCAGCACACAATGGCCCACTCTTGCCAATGATGCCGTGGGTTGCTTAACGTCCGCTGTGAAGCAGATGGAGCGTAATACATTTTACGGTTTAAACACCCGCAGTATTAATCAGGGCGGCCTGCTGAGAGCGGCGAACGCTCTCAACGCGAGGCCGCACGAACCACCCCAGCTGCCGCTGGGGACCCTTGGCAAAGGGGCGCTTCAAGATGTACTGCACGGGAGACGGGGCACAAATATTACGGGACGATGGGGGACGGAGACATAGCCGAGGGAAGTCCACGTTGTTTGTCAATTTGTTGGAGAGATTCGCCGTTAGAACCCAGCTGTCATCGTGGATGTTGCGCATGTGTACGAGCCAAACGTATACGCGCCACTCCTGCTGTTTCACAGCGGATATTAGAAACCTGGACGTTATTCGAAAAGGAGTAGGCCCTGCTGGCGTCGCGGTCTAAATGTTAAAATACCACAAACAATTACCCAATTAGGTAAAACCCAACAGCAACATCGCCCTGTAACTGAACAAATTACAGCAGATTATACCCGACCGTGACCCCAGCTTCAAGACGCGAATAACCACATTTACTCGGATGGTATTTAAGTCATGGTGACGGACCACATTTTAACTTTTCCAATTGTACCCGTCTTCGGCAGAAAAAAAACAAACCCATCTGACCCTCGAGTCAACTGCATTTTGCAGCCGCTTGCCAGTTGTGCAAGTCCCAGAGGCCCCTGCCGCGAAATCGAAGCTGCGTCACTTTGCCTCCGCCGATCATCAGAGCTGTGGTAAGTGGCTTCGTGGAGGTGTCGGGCAAGGTTGCTAGGCAGTAAACTACGTCGCACACGAGAAAGTAATGGCCATCACATAGCAACGCTTCCTACCCTCTTAGACGAGACGTGCTATTTTGTTTATAATGGAGCCCTCATCTCTTCTATTGTACCCCGTTTATATGATTGTCTCTGTAAGGGGAGTCACTTTTGTATCACGTTGCTTATGCCATTTTAAGTTGTAGAGGATATCTATACAGTACTTGCACTCTGTTGGAAAGAAGCCTGCGATAATGATTCTGTTTTGTTTCGAGCAATGCTGCTTTTCACTGTTGGGATAATCATTCTATATTTTCTACAGCAGTTGGGTAAATCGCCTTTAGAGCTTGATTGAAATACCATGAATTACTTTGTTCATACGGGACAATTTAATCAACACGTTATCACATAAAAGTAAGGAACAGTTGGGCTATTGGTATTTATTCATGATGATAACAAGTAAAACAAAAGTGACCCACCTGAAAGAGTTCCAAACAAGCAATGTTTATTGCTAACATTTTCCTGTCTCAAACAGAACATTTTGCGAGAGACTGAAATTCTGTTGTTATTTGACAACACGGCTAGAACCTATGAAGGGCAATTTACCTATTACGCTAAAAACAACTTTGTATGAAGCACACTAAAAACATAATTGGCAGGTGAGTGGTGGTGCAGTGGTTCGTGCACGACACCAGGAATCTCATAACCCTGGTTTGATTCTCGGCCAAGTGAGTGATGCTGGATTAAACTTGGCTCTCCAAATGTAGTAAGTTGATGGATTTATCTCAGTCACAAATGGCTGCACATAGAAAAAAAGGGTTTCACTTGATGTAGCATATTTCTAGTTTTGGGCAATAATTTGCGTTTACTGCCATTCTCTGAACATCTCTGAAACAATTTAAAATATGTAGAAAAACTACAATCTGAACAACAGGAAAACCGAAGGAACTTCAAAATTGTCAGATAAAAAATAATTAATCGGACATTTTATAATTTTTACAGCTCAAGACTAGCACGAAGATGCTATGCTTCACAGGGGGGTAAAGTCTTCCGGTAGGGATTGGTGTTACGACGTGGGGTTATCCCAATTGAGTCATTTGCAGGCATGGTTTTTTTAATTTGGCAAATTTTAACCGTGGCCTACTTTTTTTCCAAAACACGTTCCTTCGGAGTGGGCAGGTAGTAACTTGGTTGGACAGTGCAGTCGTGGACGACAGAAAGCTCGCGGTCACGTGATGCACTTCAACCAATCCGGGAGCGTACATGTTTGGGCGGGGCTATACACGACAGACAAATAATCCCTGGTGGGCAGTGTGGAACTGTTGTTCCTACCTGTATAACGTCGTCACAGGATCTGTAAGTGGCAGGATTAACCAGGGCAACCATCAGGCCCAACTGCAAACGTCTGAGCCGAGCGGCAAAAACGCGCTACCGCTTGGCCAAGTCACATTATCCAGGGTCGTTATTCTCTTGTGGAGCGAGGCACAGTTTTTGAGAGTTCCAAATGGAAATTAATTTATCTTAGGACACGATGACGATAGCATTATTTGAATTTAATTGGATTTTTTTTTAATTGCTCATTTAACGCGGCCACCTTTGCCTGCATTTTGTTTTAGTTATCCACTGACTTTAATATGGTGCCTCATCCATAATTAAGATTACCTCTCATTTCCATAATAAGAAAAAAATATCTCCACCATCCCATCCTTTCTAAAAGAACAATTACTTACAAAATATGATTATTAATATGACCATATTGTAATATAACACGGCTTGGCATGGTGTTGTATGCTATTCAGATGGACACTTCCTGTGACTACACTGCCCTAAGTCCCTCACGTTATTAAACTGGAGGGATTTTTGCAGAGAAGTAATATTCCTATACGCTGTTGAGAAGAAAAACGAGTGTGCTTGTAATTGAGTGTTCTCAGTGTATAATTACATGTGAAGCATATAATATTCAGCCCTTTCTAAATCCACTTCTGGATGAATGCCATCTCCACTTTTTTTGGTTGTCATTGGAAGTTGTTTGTGTGAGTGGATGAAGGTGGGGAACAACTCTGGGCCAGTTCAGCTATCACTCACCGCTGATGTTAGCTGTGGCGAGGAAATCGAACTCATTTCGCCGGGTGTGATCGTGCAGTTTCATAACTACTGCACCACCACGGTCTCGGTCAGTTATAACGGTTTTTGTCTCTCCTCCAAATGTCTGTGTCTATTGAGTCAGGGACATTGCCATTGCATTTCACGTGAGAATTTTCGAAACGAGCACTTGCTGGATTTGTTGAATTTTTGTTAAAGAAGCACATGTTCCTGCGAGCTGAAGCTACAGTGAAGGAAAAAAGTATTTGATCCCCTGCTGATTTTGTACGTTTGCCCACTGACAAAGAAACGATCAGTCTATAATTTTAATGGTAGGTTTATTTGAACAGTGAGAGACAAAATAACAACAACAAATCCAGAAAAACGCATGTCAAAAATGTTATACATGTATTTGCATTTTAATGAGGGAAATAAGTATTTGACCCCCTCTCAATCAGACAGATTTCTGTCTCGCAGGTGTCTTTTATACAGGTAACGAGCTGAGATTAGGAGCACACTCTTAAAGGGAGTGCTCCTAATCTCAGCTTGTTACCTGTTTAAAAGACACCTGTTCACAGAAACAAGCAATCAATCAGATTTCAAATTCTCCACCATGGCCAAGACCAAAGAGCTCTCCAAGGATGTCAGGGACAAGATTGTAGACCTATACAAGGCTGGAATGGGCTACAAGACCATCGCCAAGCAGATTGGTGAGAAGGTGACAACAGTTGGTGCGATTATTCGCAAATGGAAGAAACACAAAATAACTGTCAATCTCCCTCGGCCTGGGGCTCCATGCAAGATCTCACCTCGTGGAGTTGCATTGATCATGAGAACGGTGAGGAATCAGCCCAGAACTACACGGGAGGATATTGTCAATGATCTCAAGGCAGCTGGGACCATAGTCACCAAGAAAACAGTTGGTAACACTACGCCATGAAGGACTGAAATCCTGCAGCACCCGCAAGGTCCCCCTGCTCAAGAAAGCACATATACGTGCCCGTCTGAAGTTTGCCAATGCACATCTGAATGATTCAGAGGACAACTGGGTGAAAGTGTTGTGGTCAGATGAGACCAAAATGGTGCTCTTTGGCATCGACTCAACTCGCCGTGTTTGGAGGAGGAGGAATTCTGCCTATGACCCCAAGAACACCATCCCCACCGTCAAACATGGAGGTGGAAACATTATGCTTTGGGGGTGTTTTTCTGCTAAGGGGACAGGACAACTTCACCGCATCAAAGGGACGATGGAGAGGGGCCATGTACCGTTAAATCTTGGGTGAGAACCTCCTTCCCTCAGCCAGGGCATTGAAAATGGGTCGTGGATGGGTATTCCAGCATGACAATGACCCAAAACACACGACCAAGGCAACAAAGGAGTGGCTCAGGAAGAAGCACATTAAGGTCCTGGAGTGGCCTAGCCAGTCTCCAGACCTTAATCGCATAGAAAATCTGTGGAGGGAGCTGAAGGTTCGAGTTGCCAAACGTCAGCCTCGAAACCTTAATGACTTGGAGAAGATCTGCAAAGAGGAGTGGGACAAAATCTCTCCTGAGATGTGTGCAAACCTGGTGGCCAACTACAAGAAACGTCTGACCTCTGTGATTGCCAACTAGGGTTTTGCCACCAAGTACTAAGTCATATTTTGCAGAGGGGTCAAATACTTATTTCCCTCATTAAAATGCAAATAAATTTATAACATTTTTGACATGCGTTTTTATGGATTTTGTTGTTGTTATTCTGTCTCTCACTGTTCAAATAAACCTACCATTAAAATTATAGACTGATCATTTCTTTGTCAGTGGGCAAACGTACAAAATCAGCAGGGGATCAATTACTTTTTCCCCTCACTGTATGCTTATCGTAAAATCATGGTGAAATTATACGAGAATGAAGAAATCAAATGTATGAAGCTACCAGCCTCAACATCAGTGATGTAACTCTAATTACTGATACTAATTTACACTATGTTAGCTAGTTACAGTTTCCGTGGGAACTGTAATGTGCTTGTGACCTATTTAAAATATTGTTTTTAATGGTACGATAACCGTGTCATACCATGACATCCATTTATGGTACTAATTGATGCAATTAATTATAAAACCCTATCATTCACTCAAAACATACACAGTGATAATTATTCGTTCTTATATTTAAAAGAGTGTTTTGCTTTCAAATATATTGAAAATAGTATCAACACCAGCATTTGAGATGTGGTGTTATAGGCAGAAATTAATTTGGCTCAATTGCTGATGTGCTGACAGAACAGGGCAAACATAACAGGGTAGCCACGTGTCTGGATTTGACGTGGACTGTTCGGGAATTGGCATCCGTGTTTGGGTGCCAGGAATTGATTTGTGGCGAGATCGTTCTATATGTGAAGTTTTCGTGACTGCAAGGATTCAAAATTAAAATAAATTAAATCACGACGTTTCAGGTGGAACCGTCACAGCAAAATTACTATATAAAGCTTGTGTTGCCTCCGAAACGTCGTGATTTGATTTATTAAAATGTTTTACCTACGTGACTTTACCGAAAAAAATCAAAGAGTACGTAGCGAGATCGGTTTGAACTTAATTGCAGTTCGACTGAAAAGTTTTCATGGACCTACGCTGACTTGATCCTCGTCACAAGACGCACACTACGGGGGTATCGTCGGCAGAACCACTGAACGGATGACCCGGTGTATGGGAAACACTTCAGTTGTGGAGGAGTGAAGCTTGACAACCGCACACACAAACACAGACATTGCAATTGTTTCTAGATTTGAAGTTTTTTCGGTCAAGTCACGTAGGTGAAAACAAAATTAGATAAAAAAAAAAAAAATTTAAATCACGACGTTACGGAAGCAACACAAGCAATCCGTCATCAGGTGTGACTGCTCCAGCAAAATTCATACGCTACAGTAATTTTTACCGAAAAAGACAGAGTATTGCAATTGTTGTTGTGTTCCTTCACCCACAAACCTGGAGGTTGCCTTGAAGAGGCCGTGGCACCACAGGCCGTTTTACGCACCTGGTCAGAGATGCCAAAGTCAACCGAGAAGGCGATGGATAAGACGACGTGAAGCGATCGAACGGGGCAGATGCAGTCACAAGTGCAGCGAGACTGCCCGAGGACACGGAGAGGTGGCGGAGGGAGGTTGTTGCATGCTGCCAAAACCTCTGGAGAGAAAATGGCACTCGATGATGACGACGATAGCGCAGGTAAAGGAATATAAAGAGCATAGGGGACAATTGGTTTTTTACCCTTCTATCTGGCAACAAAACTGACACCTTTTTTTTACAAGGAATCATGCTTAAATAGCCCACAATACCTGCAGTCATAATGCAAACAAAAAACATAACTCTGATAATGTGCACTGTCCTTGAAGTTGATTGGTCCACACCCGAGACAGCTTTCCTTAGAGCCTAGTCTCACATGGGTTGGACCAGATGA
>CM025640.2:7326458-7344976 GCA_014621495.2 Entosphenus tridentatus
GGTGGGGAGGGGAGGGTGGGGAGGGGCTGGGTGGGGAGGGGCTGGGTGGGGAGGGTGGGGCTGGGTGGGGGGTGGGAGGGGTTGGGCTGGGTGGGGAGGGGCTGGTCACCCCGTGGTGCCCTTATAAAACTCAACGTTTAACCTACTCACGCCGGCTTGTGCCCGCCCTCACAGTCGGCCATATTTGCGGAATACACCACGCCGCCGTTGACCCTGGCCATTGACCGAGCAACCCAACGTTCCTACCAGCTCCCTCCGCAGGACAATGTGTTACGTGTGTGCTCATACATATTAATAGACGGAGATCCCTCGTATAGCCTTAACAGACTGTTAGGGCAAGTGCTGTCAGCGGTAGCACCTATGAAAGCCGGAACGGCACGTGAGGGGGGTGGGTGGCCGGCACCACGCCCGGCCGCCTTTGTCTCCCCAGTGGCGATGTTTAGGCGCCACGGTGGCGAGATGTTAACTATGTCGCCTGGTATGCAGGAGGTCGTGGGTTCGAACCCGACCCGAACTGCTCGACCCGAACTCTGAGTGTTCTGATGCTTGCATTGTCTTTGTATTGGTCGTCTTTTGGCGTTCTCTGGTCTAACACTGGTGAGATGGGGCCATGCAGAAGAATGTCTTTGGTGTAGGCCAATCAGTTTCAAAGACAATGCTCTATATATTACCAGAGGATGTTTGTTTGCATGTTTTGCCACAAGTATGCGTGGCTAATGCAGACGTAATGCCTTGCAAAGGTGATCCATTTAGTGTTTGAACATTTTAACACCACCTGTTTTATTGCTGGAAGGGTAAAACCTATTCTAACGTTTCATCATTTTGTAGTTTTCTCTCCACATTTAGAAACATGTGTTCATAGTATTTGGCTGCTATAAACGTATATATGATAAGTCACAACACCATGTGAGACTAGGCTCTAAGAAAAGCTGTCTCGGGTGTGGATCAATCAATTTCAAGGACAGTGCATACATTATTAAAGTTGTGTTTTTTGTTTGCATTCCGACCGCAGGTATTGTGGTCAATGCAAACATGACTCCTTGTAAAAAAGGTGTCAGTTTTGTTGCCAGATAAAAGGGTAAAAAAACAATTATCATAAGTCACTTTGTTGAGCTATCATTTGTGGCCAGGTCGCTTCTGAAAAATAGCTATACAACTCAGTGGGCCTTACCTGGTACATAAAAAAAATAGTTGACACACCGCACCAGATAATCATTTGAGGCTGAGTCGACCTAGGGGAGGCACCAGAACCGGTTCAGATAATCGTCACCGGTATTGCTGGCCGTGGACGGGAATTTAATTCTGGTCGCCGGGTTCGTAACGCAAAGCGCTAACCGCTGCACCACCGCTCTCCACAAGCACTCGTGCCTGGCAAGGGGACATCACATTCTGCGTACAGCAGTCACCTACGCTTCTGTGTGTGTGTGTGTGTGCATGTGCGCGTGTGTGCGCGTGTGTGTGTGTGCGTGCGTGTGTGCGTGCGTGTGCGCGTGTGTGTGCATGTGTGTGCGTGCGAGCTCGACTCTCTATAGTGAGACCTCCACAATGACATTCCGTAAAGTTACCTGCCGGATTCAATGTGTTGTACGTTACACGAGACGCAACGTTGCGTCGGGCTCCACTCTGATTGGACGAGCAGAGTGTTGGCGTATCGGTCGTGGGTGTCGGCGTGGATGACCCCCTTCGCTGACCTCGTGACCTGACTTCACGGGCTAATGCGTGGCTCAATAGCTCACTGCTTGGCTTCGGGTCAGCAGTGCACGTGGGAATGTACACATTGAAAAAAGAAAGCCGTAACCTTTCTGTGATATTTCGAGTCGTCGTTTGTATGGCCTTACTTACATAAAAAAAAGAAAAAATTACAGAGCATGAACTGCTTTGCAATGTCGATTTTTCCTTCGGGGGAAAAAATAGAAGACAGGCAAGGAACATTTCCCATTATATAACTGACATAAATGTCAATGATGTATACGAAATCTAGAATTTTTTTGTAAAATTTGTGTCTTCAAGGTATTCACTTGTATTCTTAGGTTTTTTCGGTAAAGTCACGTAGGTAAAAAAAATAAAATTAATAAAAGTCAAATTAAAAAAATATTTAATTTTAACTAAATTTTTTTACCTACGTGACTTTACCGAAAAAAACTAAGAATTTGAATCCTTGCAGTCACGAAAGCTTCAAATCTCGAAGTATTCACTTGTGTTCTCGAAATTAAACCCCTGGAATACACCAACGACAACAGCGTATAACTACGCAAAGAGAGACTAAAATAACGGCTTAACCTTAAACAGCATTATCGGTATAGGGGATAATAAAACAGAGAAAGAATAAAAACAGCGAGCATGCTAAACCTCAACTGATATTTCGCCTCTGGATGAAAATAAAAACGAGGACAGCTAGTTCAGAGACGCACTTCGAATTAATGCCGACGGCTGTTGCTGCAATTATATGCACCAGCGGCTGCATTCAACTCAGGGCAGTCCCGTTGGCAATTAGCATGCTGATCATCTCCGCGTCAGCGGTGCCGGTGGGGCTTCGAGTTTTTTTGAGCCGTGGCCAAATGAACAATTCCAGTTTGATGGGAACAGTCGGTAAATGGGCATTGTTTTACTACCTGCGTGGTATGAGGCGTGTTAATGGGCTCCTGCTGTAAGAAGACTTTCGCTCCCACATGTTGTAAATACTGAAAAACATTTCTACTAATGATTTCTCAACTGGTAACCGGTGGCGAAAACATTTTCCCGGTTGTGCACTCGTTAAATATTATACAATCTTCTGAGCGCTGTGCATACATAATAAAGGCAAACACTGTATCGCCCATAACTGCTGGGGCTAATGCTGTGAGTGAGTAACTATTAGGACCGGCAGAGCACACGAGGGTGTGGGTGGCTATCACCATGCCCAGCCACCTTTGCCTCACAAATGCAGATGTTTTACTGGAAGGAACCTCCTGGTTACACCAGCCCACAGGGGATTATTGTGTCCGTCGTGTGGGGAGGGGCTGGGTGGGGAGGGAGGGGCTGGGTCGGGAGGGGAGGGTGGGGAGGAGCTGGGTGGGGAGGGTGGGGAGGGGCTGGGTGCGGAGGGTGGGGCTGGGGGGGCGGTGTGAGGGGTGGGGCTGGGTGGGGAGGGGCGGCTCACCCCGTGGTGCCCTTATAAAACTCAACGTTTAACCTACTCACGCCGGCTTTTGCTCGCCCTCACAGTTGGTCATATTTCCGGAATACACCACGCCGCCATTGACCCTGGCTATTGACCGAGCAACCCAACCTTCCTACCAGCTCCCTCCACAGGAATGTGTTACAAAATGCACCAGGTAGTCATTTAAGGCCGAGTCGGCCTAGGAGAAGCCCAAGACCGGTTTAGATATTCAATGTTGGCTGTGAATGGAAATCCAACGTGTGTCACTGGATTTATAGCACAGTGCGCTAACCACTGCATCACCACTCACTGTGCAACATGCTGATATAAAAAAAAACACTTACACATACACACCCTATATCCACCATATGCACGCATGCATACGTACCCACATGTGACGCAAACATACACATCAGCGAGCCTCATGCACACGCAGTACTGCCTCCAATGCTAATATGTTCACACACCACACCGGGTGCTCAATTACAAGTTCAGTTACCGTGTGGGTGGGATTACCAGGACAAAGTTCTGATCGTACTTGTAATTCGTATTTGCGAACGCCAGAAGTTGAAACCAAGAAAAAAACCAGGTTCATAGCACAATCGTGGCATGCGCAGTGACGTGGAATCAGTCACTGGAGCGCGTGCTGCTGGGAGATTGGTAGCCAATGGGATTGTGGGTAGCAGCCCGTTCTACCAGTTGGAGCTGTGGGCAAGGCACGGAGCCTTCTGGGGGATCCAGAGGAGTGCGGGGGGGCGGAGCCTGGCCACGCTGGGGAGGATAAAAGGCGAGCTCCGACTCGCAGTCGGGGCTGCTGCGATCTGGAGTGGAACGCGTCGTGCTGTCGTCATCGTGATCTCCGCCCTCTTCAAGATGTGGATCTGGCAGCGTGTTGGCTGTCCCGACCCGGTGTGTGGTTCTCCCCTAAAGGCTGTGAAGACCAGAATAAAAGAGAGAGAGAGAGTACCTCCTACTAGTGTCTGTGAATTAGTACACTACACATGTTTGTGAGATTCTCAACTGTGAAGCACACAATCTCGTCTCGTAATAACACGGTAGAACGGAGCTATTCGGAATGAATATATACTACATGTTACCATTTGCTTTTGCACGTGTGGGCAAGACCCTGATGCTGATGTATGTATCTTTATAACCTTGTGCACCCACCCACAAGGGTGAAAGCATCAATTTCATTGCACATTTCGTCTTTTCAGACTACCCATGACTTTTTTTAACCAGGTAAAGCTCACAGCTATGTATCTTTGTTTCTGAAGCCAAATACTCTAACATGCGTGTTTATTCTAAATGTGGAGAGAAAACCGCAGCACCCGGAGAAAATCCACAAGGTCACCGGGAGAGAGAGATGCAAACTCCAAATATACAGCAGCAGGCGTCAGGGTTGGGATCGAACCCACGACCTCCTGTACACCAGGCGAGGTAGTTAACATCTCGCAACCGTGGCGCCAATTATTCATATGTCACTTGTCTGACCCTAACCTTGATCTCAACGGCTCGGGGCCACCAGGCACTTCTATAGAAAACGCCGCTTAAACCTCGGTACCCAACAATCGATGGCCAGTTTTGTAAAACATGTGTTTGAATGGTCCACATTTATTTAAGAGCTACGTGACATAAACGAATGCAGTTTTGGTTCAACGTTAGCCAGGGAGTATCTTTTGAGATCGTCATCATGAACATGAGCCATGCTTGATTTGAAGCTTTCGTGACTGCAAAGATTCATACTCTTCGTTTTTTTTTCGGTAAAAGTCACGTAGGTAAAAAATAAAATAAATGAAAACAACTAAATTAAATCACGACGTTTCGGGCGCAACACAAGCGTCCTTCTTCAGGTGGGGACAACGTAGCGAAAGCACAAACGCTCAAGTGTGTCTCAGAGATGGCTGTCACAGCTATCTCTGAGATGGCGTTTGTGTTGTGCCCGAAACGTCGTGATTTAATTTAGTTGTTTTCATTTATTTTATTTTTTACCTACCTACGTGACTTTACCGAAAAAAAAAACAAAGAACATGAGCCATGCTTAGTGAAGGTCTCCCCCCCAAGCAGTTTCCATCTCTCCCACGGTCCCGCGATGCAACAACGAACCAGACAGCACGTGCTCGCGAGCTGAGCGCATCACTCCGTCCGCGCGGTGGATGTCGTCCCGGGCACATGGCTCTCCCTCCCTTGACCGCCAACCCAATCGTTGTTCTCACCTGCCGGCTATTAGTCTCTTTGTAGCGGCGTTTTTTTTTTCTGTCCAAACCCACTTGCTTTAAAAAAAATATAAACGGTTAAAATGACGTTTTTAATCTCACGTGTGTTCTTCAATGTACGTGTAATTATTTCTGTGACTCGGTATAATTACAAAGCAGGATGCACGTCTTCCACACTTCTTTGCACGATTTTCTGATTTATTTTTATCTTACATTTTTTTTCTAAACCGTATGTCATAGCAAGGTCTCCATTTCGCAAATCCATACGTTGCTTTACACTTTCAAATGCACTCCAACCCACTCTTATCCACCTACTTAGGTCATCATTTTTACATGTTTTTGTATCATCGTCCAACTTTGAGCAACTCTCGGCCGATGCATTCTCCAGTATTTATTTATTCGCAGCGTTGTGCGTCTGCGCCGAGCCACAGGCAAGCAGCTTCGTCGCAGAGCGTGACATCGTCCTCGGACCGCCGCGAAGCTTGGTGAGCGGACGCAGCCGCTGCAACGATGCACGTTCATCGTCTGCCGATCACCGCAAGCGCAGTCGTGGTTGTCGCCACGAGTTCCACCTGTGCAGGTTCCTCATTGTGTTTCTTCAGCACAATACCTTCAATTCCCCGCCGTACACCCCGGTTTACGTCGGGGATGCGTTCCCGAGAAGTGCGACGACTAATATTGAAACGACGTAGATCGAAGCCATTTGCAGGGCAGTAGGTGGAGGTTGAGGAGGCGACGGATAACGAGGAAGGACGGGCGGTGACGTCAGCGACGTAAGTGCGGGACGAGGCGACGGAAATTGGCGCGCTGCGTTAATTACACTGGTCAACAAAAAAAAACATATTTTTCTGGCCTGGACTTTTGCAGCTGTTTTAGACTAATTTCAGGGTGCTGATTCCAAATTTGATCTCAGATTTGCTCTATCACATCTCATTTTTATGCTATCGCCATACCCCATTTCCATTGATTTTACCCGAAATTAACTCCGTCACTTATGATTGCAAGTTGTTGCGAGTCAGTGACTGCTTTAGTGTTAAAATATGCTGCTGTATTTTTAGGATAGTGTATCTATAATATCATTTTATGTAGATATCCACATTTATTTAATTTTTTTCTTCTGCAGTTTTTATGTGATAGACAAAAACTGATGCCAGATTTGGAATCAGCACCCCAAAATTACCTTAAAACCGTTGGAATACCATATGCCAGAAAAAGTGTGTTGACCAGTGTAATACATCCCTTTTGGACCCATATAATACTCCGATTGATGCTCCTGCTGTTGTGGAGTGACTCATGCAGCCAGCTATGGCTGCAGGGTTTTTGGTTGTAAATGTTGTTTATGTCATTTATTGTGAAAATTCCGAAAAGTTTATTGGTTTAGCCATGTTTGTTTGTTGTAGTACGGAGTAAGACTGATGGTCTTAATCTAAGTTATCTTGTGGTTGTTGTTGTTGTTTGACTTGCATCCCACTGTGATTTTTGCACACAGCGTTGGTGTGCGGTGGTTCTTTTGTAATATTTTGCTGTCTTTTCTTGGATTTTCTGTTTGCACTTAGTCACATAGTCACTTTAAGATGTTTTCTTGTTCATGTTTTTGTTTTTTGTTTGTTGCGGTTGCACCGAATTCAAGAGCCGAATGGCTCACAGGGTTATACCTAATAAATTAACTTGAACTTGAACAACGCGAATTCAACCCCGATGAAGCCTGCAAAGCGCAGTGGAGTTCAAAATAACTTTCAGACAAATACCCTGTTGGGAAAGACTCAACGCAGAAGATCCCTGGGTGTAATCTTCCACGAAGCTCATGGTCCACTCGAAATCGCATCCACTGCACAAACCATGGCACACGCTGATGCCCGATGTACATATTGGAAATTAAAAACTCTCCAGCAGTCGTGTGGGACTGTGGTCATCCAGAACGGACCGTGCAACGTGTAATGAACGACTCGGTGCCCGATCCACAAATACGAAGGAGACATCACAGCGACGAAACACTCCGCTGTTCCTGGCGAGGTTATCTGGCGTGACCACCACAATGGGACAGTGTCGTCCTTGCTTCGCATCTACATCGGCCATACGAAAGAAGAAGAGTGAAATGACGACGTATTTGCGAAACGATGTAAATGGGGGAGACGTAAATCGGGATATTACTGGACTTGACTTTTGCGTTGCTCATATTTATCCTGAGCCCCACACTATATCCGTGCATTGCGTATTTCCTTTAGTTAATTCCCATTGAACATTATAATGGTTATGTAACGGAACATTTGAGACGGATCATGCTTTAAATATGCGAGCCTTTAATTTTCTATAATGCAATTTTTGGGAAACACCCTTCTAACGTCGCTCTGAGAATTGCACTTATGTAAAAGTTATCGGATCATATTTGCAAATTGAAACGGATAAGAACTAATGAACTGAATAAAAATACATCCATTATGCATGATAATTGCTTGCAGGGGCGAGCCGCTGTTTTGCAAAAAGGCATCACCATGGCATTTAAAGCAACGTCCACAATGCATGCCTCTTAACCAAGATTCAATGACCTTGGTGAATACATCATAATAAAAAAATACATTCCAATGCATGCTGCTGCCGTGTAGTGGCTCGTAACACTGGACTTGCAAATTGGAGGCCGCCAGTTCAATATCTCTCTCACCTCTGTCTGCCTGTGGGCGCTCTGTGGGTGCTCCCAACTCTTTCAAGATACACGATTAAAAACTTTTTGAATTTTTATTTTATTTTACCAGGTAAGGTCCACTGAACTACAGTGCACAGTTCTTTTTCAGCAGCGACCTGGCCACAAATGATAGCTCAACGGAGTGGCTTGTCATTTGCACGTTGATTGGAGGGAAAAAAAAAAACCAGAGGAACTGGAGGAAAATCCACACGACCACGGGGGGAGAGACACACAAACTCCAAATAAAAAGGTGTCAGAGGTCGAGATCGATCCCACGACCTCCTGTATACCAGGCGAGGGAGTTAACATCTCGCCACCATGGCGCCCACATGTCTGGGACAGCGTGGAAGAGTAGGCCAAAGTAACCTCAAGCAGTGGCGCGAGTAAGTAATGTCATGGCTGCACCTGCACTTTTTTACGTTACTCGAATGAACTTTCCACTCTATTCTTACAGAATACTTAAAGTATAAAAAAATGCATATCTTTACATGTAAACATTTCAGTGAAATTTTCAGTTATCAAAGCCAGTAGCCATGAGCATAAACATTTCTTAACCTTCTTGATGTGAACCTTTCGTGACTGCAATAATCCATACTCTTTGGTTCTTTCGGTAAGGTCACGTATTTTCTCTAATGCAATTTCTGAACATTATAATGGTTATGTAACGGAAAAATGTTTTGTTAAAATTTTCTACCTACGTGTATTTACCGACAGAACCAAAGAGCATTTCTTAATCTTGACAACCGAAATGCTTGGATGAAATGGTCTATTGCTTCTGGGAAAAAAGCTGTCGCAGTTGGCAGCCACCACGCTGCGGAAAGTGGTAAAGTGAGCCAACCACTTCACCACCGGTGCCTCGATTACCCAGGGCAAGAACTTGCAGGTAAAATGACATTACAAGTCAGAGGATGCAGAGCATCAAATGCAATGGGAAATGTATTTTTTAAATCCTTTATATTAAGTTCACTTGCGCGCTTGCTTGCTTGCTTACGACCGTGCAAATCTTTCGGTCGTTTTTGAACCCACTTCCCGTGATCCAATCGAGCTGACATTTTCCACACAGACTCGTTGTGCGTTACAATTAATATTCGTGAATTTTTTTTTCCAAAATGTTACACTTTTTAGGACAAAAATATTATATTTAATTACCAATTGCTTAATGCTGGCATACAATCATCTGACCCATAGGTGGCAGCCATCTCAAGCCAGAGGACGAGAGGACTCTAGCCGCCACGCATATAAAGGATTTATAGTGAAAAACTTTGTTTTTACGGGTTAATTTTTTTGTACTCGAAAAGCAATCGTATTGCAGACATTTGTTTAGTCTGATTAGCATTATATTACATTCTTATCTCATTTTAAATGGTCTAACAATTACGCACACATGGCACATTTCTCACATGCAATGTAATAACAGTAATGATTTTCTTCCCAAATGCAAAACGTAATTCGTATGCATCTATTGCAACAATTACCACCATTTATAACAATTCCCGACTTTCCCAATGTTATAATCGCTGCATCAATCGCAACGCAAACCTTTCATGAGTAGCATCTGCCCATTAGTTTCCATTGTGCGAGCGTGGCGAATTGTAATTTTCTAAGTTCATACATATTTTTTTCTTCATAATGTCATACGAGCATTAATCAGCGCATCATTTGTGCGAGTAGTCTGCAAATGAGCATTCGGATGCACTCGCCTCAGAAGATCGCGTTGGCGTTCCTGCCAGAAGCCCATTAACGCCAATGAATGGCTGCATAACATTATGTGGCCCATGCACATTTCATGGATACAAAATGTTAATGGCTTTGTTTAAACGATCATGGGTGTGCTGCAGCAGTACGTGCGAGTGGATGACTCGTACACTTATTCCAGAAGTTATTAATGCTGAAGGTGGTCCATTTATGCCTTTTTAAGAACGCAAGGCATTTTGGGAATGTGTAATTTTCAGTAGGTAACTTTTCAGGAATTTATTTCTTCACGGAACCACTGTATTGGAAATTCAACTATTTGTATTTTACCAGGTAAGACCTACTGAGCTATGTATATTTTTTTCAGATGCGACCTGGCCACAAATGATAGCTCAACGAGGTGACTTATTACGTGGAATTGTATAGCAGCGAAATACTCTAAACGCGTTTGTTTTTCTAAATGTGGAGAGAAAAATTGGAGGACGCGGAGAAAAATCCACACGACCACGGGGAGAACACGCAAACTCCAAAGATACAGGCATCAGGGTCGTAATAAAACCCGCAACCTCCTGCATACCAGGCGAGGTAGTTAACATCTCGCCACCAGGGTGCAGTATTCAACTTCCCACAAAGCGGTAGTCATTTTATCGACCCATCCCCCCCCAAAGAGATGATACATGAAGTTTCAGTTTCAGTTGCATTCATTAGGTATAACCCTGTGAGCCATGCGGCTCTTGACTCGGGTGCAAGTGTAACACGAACAAGAAACATCTTGAAGCACGCAACAAAAAAATCCTGGAAAAAAACAGCAAAGTCTTCCAGAAAAAGCACCATATTTCAACGCTGTGTGCAAAAATCGCAGTGGGATGCAAGTCAAACAATAACAACCACAAGACAACGTAGATTAAAGTTACCAGTCTAACTCTGTACGACAACAAACAAACATGGCTAAATCAAAACGTTTTCAAAATCACCAAAATAAAGCTATGAAAACAATGTAACAGTGATCATAGGGCCACTGACTGCGATTGGAACTCACAGTCTTTCCGTTGTGAGTCAAGTGCACTACAACCACAACATCACCTGGCTGTTATGTCCGTATATTGGATAGACTAAGTACTTTTTTCTTACACGTGTAGATATTTTCCATATTTTTAAGGGAGTATGAGAGCAAGCCTGACTGCGGATGAGACACTGTGTCTGTGTGAACTAACAGAAGTTATGTCATCAGTCATAGTCAGCTCGAGGTGCAGATCGTGCTCTTCTCTATAGGCATCTGTTGCATGGTTACGACGGCTCAACAAACTACATGCGGTAAGCACCACGACATTAAAAAGGCATTTTACCCCGCCAGGGAATCTCACCCAACGCTACTAAACAGTTTTCTCGACCAGTATACAAATGAGTGTTTGTATTTATTGACGCAATGTATGATATTACACAGGGTAAACATTTAATGGAAAACGGAGTTGTGCAATGCATTCTAAAGTAGCCATTCTACGATAGATCCAGGGGTCGGCAACTAAAATAGCAAGGAGAGCCGTTTTTTTAGGATTCGGTAAAACACTCGATATTTCAAGAGCCACAGTACATGTGTAGTGGGTTCAATCTAGGCGCACACTTCTTGGGAGGCAACACTCGTTTATTAGAACATTAAGTATAACACTGTACATTACACATAGGGTGGTGACCACCGACCTACTCTAGCTAACACACACTTCTCCACTCTCAGCTACTATAGCGTGACCCAGCCATGTGGGCTACTAGCAGGTCCGCTGACTGGAGGGCCTTGACTCTTCTTGGCGTCTTCCCGATGCATCTTCGTTCTTGATACGGGCAGCCCCGAACCTTGCGAGGCGGCTGCTTATATGGGCCTCCGCGTGCCCGGGCCCCACCCCGGCCACGCCTCCCGAGTCCAGAACCGGCCCTGACGTCATTCCCGCCTCCAGCCGGGAGAACGTCATGTGTGTGTAGGCCAACGTGGTAGTAACGCTCACCCACATGGTGACGTCACACGTGTGCACACAGTAGTGATGCTACAATCATCACTACACATGTGATACCAGACGGTCCTCTGTACATAACGTCACGAAGCAGCCCTTGCAGAGCCACATGCGGCTCTAGAGCCACATGTTGCCTACTCCTGCCCATGGTAAACTGGACTTACATGGTAAACTGGACTCACATGGTGAACTGGACTCCCATGGTGAACTGGACTACCATGGTGAACTGGACTTCGATGGTAAACTGACTTCCATGGTAAATTGGACTCACATGGTGAACTGGACTCCCATGGTAAATTGGACTACCATGATAAACTGGACTACCATGGTGAACTGGACTTCGATGGTAAACTGACTTCCATGGTGAACTGGACTCCCATGCTAAACTGTACTCCCATGGTGAACTGGACTCACAAGGTCAGCGGTCAGCAAACAAAATAACAAGAATAATTTTTTTGGGGAATTTGGTAAACCCCCCCCCCCCCTCCATATATCAAGAGCCACAATGCTTACCGAGATGCATGTGGCTCCGGATCAACAGGTTACCGTCCCCCTCTGAGCGAGAAAGTTATTATTCGGTAGCGAGCTGGCCACGAGTGATAGCCCAACGAAGTGGCTTGTCACGTGGAATTTTATAGCAGCCACCAAATACTCTAAACGCACTTTAATTCTAAATGTGGAGGGACAAACCGGAGGACCCGGAGAAAAAAAATGCACGCGACCACGTGGAGAGAGGACATGCAAACTGCAAATATACAGCAGGCGTCAGGGTCGGAATCGGGATCGGGATCGAACCGACGACCTCCTGTCTACACGACGAGGGGGTTAACATCTCGCCACCGCGTCTCATAATAGGACACAGCAGCATGCCCCTATTGTCCTCAAAGATAGACGCCCTCTGAGGACACCCCTCCAAGGACATTGTTTTGAAAGCACCCCCCACCCCGCTCTAATAGTGTACACAAACACAGGTAATGATGAATGGTCTGGGTGTCTCAGTGGAATCTGCAAGCCAATCTCATTTTGCACACTGCTACCAATCAGCCTTTCAATGGACCTTCGTTGTGACGGGAGGCGCATCCATTACGAGGTCTGAAATGCCCCTTTGCTCTGAAAGAAATATGCAATCTGCGAAGAATTGTTGGGCATGCGAGCGTTATTTTTTTCCCCGTTGTCATCCTTCACGTAATGCCGACGCGAGGCAGCAGCGAATGAGGCAGCAATCGGTTTGGTCCGAGGGAGTTGGAGGGGTTAATACTGATGATTGTACCGGCGCAGTGATTGAAAGGGACCCTCAACTGTTGCTTCCAATAAAATACAAATCATTGGCTCCGAACGCTCTTCCTGCGTCTGCCCCCCGCCCCGTTCGATTGCCGGGAACGTAGGCCTGTGTCTAATTCCACGCACGTATCGGCGTTAAATCCATCGTCGGCCGCACTCCACGCTGATGAAGTTATTTCGTTGGACCGCCCTCCGAAGCTTTGATCACTTGAGAGTAGCAGTTGTCACAGGGGGCGGACGGAGTGGGGGGGGGGGGGAGTGAATTGTATCTTTGTTTGCTCAGTACATCAGCTTGCATGCAGCGCACGACTGAACACGCTGCTGGGCACCTACACGCACGAGGACACTTCAGACGAAGTATCATCTCAAAGGAAGTAGACCGAGTCAATTGCCGTTGGTGTCATCGCACGCGCACCGTGCCAGATCCCGTGGCTTTGGGAAGTTGACATTTGACCTCGAAGGTCTTCTCCACTTAGTGTCCCAAGTGAGTGTCTAAGCTCGTTGGCCATATGTTTTTTTTGTGATGCATAGGCTTTCGCGACCAATATTATTCATAATGAAGGTTTTTGGGTTTGATGGAATCGGACTATCAGAAGCATTCATCCATTTATTTCCATTTCATGACTGCTCTGAACCAACACGAATACATATGTTATCTGATCAGGCAAGAAAAGACGGATGATTAAATGATGAATGCATTGCATATAACCATGCCGTGCATTTTGGTCCCCACTTTGATCATCCCATTGGTCCGTTTTGTTTGATAATTTTGTTGGCAATATTCTGGCATTCGTCACAAAAATATTCCATAGATCGTATTTCCAAAGTCAACCCATCTGCGCAAATGCAGACGTGAGATGCATTCGCATCCTTGAGCTTATTATGCCAACCCACGTATTTTTGTTGCATCCTGGAATGTATGTAATATTGTAGTTTACGCTCATTCTTGCCTGCTGGAACAACTCATTAGCAAAGTAAAACAATGGGTGTGCATGCTTGGAGGGAATTAGAGACAACGGCGCAAAACAGAAGGGCAATGGAGCAAGTGATATGCAGATTGTATTTTTATATATTTAAACGTACACACGTACATTTTATGATGAGCTATTTAAACATCCATACCCGTCCGGTTTAATTGCACTCTCAAAATCTGCATTGAAAATAAGACGAAACATTTGAGTGAATCACAGGCGTATGGCTCTCGTCCACGAATATGGATGTCCCATCTCCGTGCGTGATGGCCAATCTTCGTAGATTGGGCACGGCAGGCATGCGTCGCTGCGTCACGCCTGAATGCAGGAGCGAGCGCGTCCCGTGTTATTGTGTGGAGGCGGTCGTAATTGACGGCGCTTGAATGTATTCGAAAGTTCACGGCAATGCAATGTATAGCCCCTTGTCAATCCACCGCTAGACGAAAAGGTCTCTCCGTGCCGTATCGATCGTGGGGGGGGGGGGGGCGCCCTATTTGGTCATACTTCACCAGCAGTCTTATAATCACAGTCTTTGTATTGTTTAAAAAGTCGATGGTCGTAGTTGTTTTTCTGTAACTTTTTAGTGTTGATGTTTGCTCATATTTGTCTACGTGTGTGTGTGTGACCTGGTCCTTGTGGGGAGCGGTAGTGTAGTGGTTAATGCGCTGTGCTACGAACCTGGCGAGCCGAGTTCGATTCCCGCTCACGGCCAACACCAGTGACAGTTATCTGCACCGGTCCTGGGCCTCCCCTAGGTCGACTCAGACTCAAATGAGTACCTGGTGTGTAGACATCACCACTGGGGAGACAAAGGCGGTCGGGCGTGGTGCTGGCCACCCACCCCCTCGTGTGTCGTGTCGGCCTTCATAGATGCTCGCTAACATCACTTGCCCCTACAGTCTGTTAAGGCTATACGGGGAATCACTGTCTTTGTGCGTATCTATAATTGCGTGCGTGTATCTATATGTGTGTGTGCGTGCGTTTATGTATTTAGCTACGTCTTTGCATTATGCTCATTGCATGTACGACTTTTGCAAAAACTGTTTCAATGTGTGACCTCGTCTGTAGGCCATGGTTGTCGTGGACGTTTGACCTTGCTTCTTTACCTTTCCCTGGTTTAGACAGAATCTAAGAAATTTCACCGTTGGCCAAAGAGCATTCACATCGCATCATCTAGTAGGTCACTCGGGTCAAGCGTATTATCTGAAATATAATCTGAAAACAACATTCAGAAATGGCAGGATTTCAGCACCTTATGACTTCAATCCCTGACATTTTAAGCAAGAAAAATAAATGAATGCCTTTTGTGCAAAAATATATCATTGGCACTAATGGGCAGGGAGATGTATGGACAGATAAGCATAACCACCTCACAATCAAATGCTTTCAGAGGATGCATATCATAATTTAGAGGTAGAGTACATTTGCCTTTGAAAAATATTTAAATTCAACAATGCGTTGTTATGAAAATTCCTGCAATTACGACTTCATTACAAAGGGTTTTCATTTCCTGTCGGTGAAATTTTACAGATTTGATGGGGACCACGGGGTGCACAAAGGTCACGTAATATGGCAGCGCACCCACCGAATGTCACGGCCACTCACAGCGGTACGTGCGTGTGCGTGTGTCCCATGCAATAAGACACGATTTCTCTTCGACCTTAAGCACCGCATCTCCCGTTTTTTTTCCATCTTTTAAGACAGGCCTTAAATTAAATTGACACAGAAGACAATTGGCATCATTTCACGCTGGCAGTCCGGTAATGTTGCATTTATATAATGAAGGCACGCTTAGAATTAGTTCCTAAACAAACATGTCAGTTACTCTCGGTGCTGCATTAATTTTTATTAAAGCATCCTTGTTTGGTTTTATGTTGAGTTTCAACGGCAGTAAAAAAAGCGATATTTCAACGATTGGTTACGTAATATTTATGGAATATAAATTTTTCTTTTCATTCCATTTATGAAAACAGATTAAATGGCATTAACTTGAAAATGTTGACATTGCAAAATGACGAAATGTCATTTCTGACAACTCGAATTCTGTTATTGTGGAACAGCACACAAAAGGTAATATGGCGATAGCTATCACGCATTAGAACGCCAACAACCTGAAAGAGTGTGATGAATAAGAATTTGGAATTGCATTCTTGTAAATCCTCAAACCTCATAGTTCCATTCATTATTTACACGTGCGATGTTTAAACCGCGGAGCCGACGTTTGTTTAAACGTGAACAGACATTTGTAAGTCATGAATGTTCAATGCGCACACTACAACGGTTTAATATTTTTTATCACGACAAGAATACATTGAGTGCATTAAAACGCTCATAAAACATACGGGTGCTGTCACAGTGGTGGCTTGCGAGCCTCAGTCTGCTTCTCTGGATTTTGCAGCATATCAAATGCAGCGTGCGGTGCCCCAGGAGAAATGCGTACAGAAGAGAGCGTGACATCCGTACGTCATTACTTGTCGCACGATCACATTTAAATTCTTAACATAGCCACCTGCAATGGGACTTCTGCTATGAAGCAGGGACATTGCCCGAAACAGCTCCGATTATACTCGTAGGTTTTTTTTGGTAAAGTCACGTAGGTAAAAATAAAAAATAGCAATACAAATTATAGAAATAATAATAGAAATAAAATAATAAATCACGACGTTTCGGAAGCAACACAAGTCTCCGTCATCAGGTGGGACCGTCACAGCTAAATTTACTGTATCACGTGACGCAAAATTCCAAGAGACAAGCTCTTAAATACAAGTTAAGGGGGAGGGGAGGAGGGGCTTATCTGAATGTGGTAGCCAATGAATGGAACGTGTTGGGGGGGGGGGCTAAAAGAGAACAATAGGTGCACTTGGGGTTGTAACCGGTGTTGGCCGACAATAGAAAAAGGGGAGCACTGTTAAACGCTGGGGATGTCAACACAGCTCCGATGATGTAATTCTTTCCCACTTGACGTCAGCGTGTTTTATGAATGTTTTGGACTTGTGTAACTTATGCACCACTGCCAACACGACGTCACCATTGTTTTGCAATTGAACCTCATGGCGGTACCCCGGGGCACCACAGTACCCCGGCTCTCGCACGATGTCCGTGATGCAGTCACTTTTAGTCCGTTGATGGTCGGCGATGCGGCAATCGACTCATCTCGACGAGCTGTACACGATGCACTATAATTTTTCGATAACGGATTTTATTTTTTATGCTAATGTTTGGCGTTTCGATATCGCGGAGTGGCACTGATTTCGGATTGATTGGAGTGAAGTACACGCCTGGAAAAAAATAGTGTCCCAGAAAAAAAATATTTAATTGCCTCGGCCGTTTTGTATTATTTGGTACCCCGGGATACCACCATAAGGATCAATTGAAAACTAATAAATGGTTAAACTATAAACTAAAACTATTTTTACTTTACCAGGTAAGGCCCACTGAGCTTTATAGCTCTTTTTCAGAAGCCACCTGACCACAAATAATAGTTCAACGAAGTGGCTAATCGCGTGGACATTTATTGCAGCCAAAACTCTAAACGCATGCTTCTAAATGTGGCGGGAAAAAAACCCGGAGATAAATCTACGCGCCCACTCAGAGCACTTACAAACTCAAAATAAAATATACAGGCGTCAGGGTCGAACCCATGCCCTCCTGCATTCCAGGCGAGGTACTTAACATCTCACCACCGTGGCGACACTAGCCTGTCGGTGCACTGAGAGTGCCATACAGTTGCACATTCCTAGAGTAAGGGCCCCCATTATTAAAACATTTCCTATTCTCGTTACCCATAGAAGTCCTCACTGAGTTTGAAGACGCTCTCTCAGGAAGGTCCTGCTATGGTATTCGCAAAAGGGTGATTTTGTTTCTAGATGTAATCTCAATTGAATAAGTACAGGTAATCTATGAACATTGGAATGTTTAGCGATTTTTTTTAAAGCTATGGGATGAGCCCTGAGAATCTGGAGGAAAACCCATGCAGGACAAGGGAAGCACATATATGCTGAGAATCAGAATCTCTATTTATCCTGGAGGAATCCGATGAGCTATGAAGCTCTTTTTCACACATTGCCAGTCGGGGCCGGTCAGCGAGTTGCGCTCACAGAACGGCACCCGAGTTGAGATTCGAACCCAGGCTCGTCTTGAGGTAAGGCACGTCTTACCACTCGATATCCTGCCGCCCATTGGTCCTCAAAAAGGAATGGCAATGATTACTGTTGTGTGCCATTTCATTATGCCGGGTAGAAAGGGGCAACGCGATTTAAGAAACTGTGGGCACCACGGTGGTGAGATGTTAACTATTATATTCTTAGGTTTTTTCCGTAAAGTCACGTAGGTAAAAATTTTAAATTAAAATTAATAAAAGTAAAATAAAATAAAAATAAAATAAAAATCACAACGTTTCGGAGGCAACACAAGCTTCCGTCTTCAGGTGGAACCGTCACAGCACGCTTGCTGTATCAAGTAAATGAGAGATTCCAAGAGAGGTAGTATCCCTTGGAATCTCTCCAAGAGATACGGAAGCTTGTGTTGCCTCCGAAACGT
>CM025640.2:7349976-7361875 GCA_014621495.2 Entosphenus tridentatus
GAATTGTGCGCCTTTTGGCGTCATCTGGTCGAACACCATATGAGACTATGCTCTAAAGAAAGCTGTCTCTGGTGTGGACCAATCAGTTTCAAAGACAATGCATAAATTATCAGAGTATTGTTTTTTGTTTGCATTTGACTGCAGGTATTGTGGTTAATGTAAGCATGATTCCTTGCAAAAGGTGTCAGTTTTGTTGCCAGAAAAAAGGGTGAAAACCCTATTAGTATGGCAGATGCACTTAGAGCAAATATTCCCTTCAATATACGTAACAAAAATCGATTCAGCTCAGTCCAGATTTTCATATGAAAATCAATCTGCGTCCCCATTGCTACCTTTGTTATTGTGCTGGTCTACAGGCTGCTGTGCTGTATAATTTAATCAGCGCAAAAACCATCATCATGATCATGTATAATCATAGAGTTCAATGCAATCAAGTAACAGCCCATTATGATCAGTATCTGCACGCACGAGAGGCCCTTGTTTCCATAGTTCCGTCAAGGTAAAAAGTTAAGGTACAGCCCCGCAAATGCTTTCTCACGCCGCGGTCACAGAGTGCCTGTGTCTGAAGCGGCTGCTTCTCCACGTCGCTGCGATGTGCAGATTCATCCCCGTTGCAGTCAGCGTACCCGGAAGTTCCACAGCACCGAGACTTCTCGACTAAAGATCACTCTATGACCTCTACAAGATCACGGACGACTGGCGCGCTGCAGTGTTGGTTGACCTCGATCTCTCTCTCTCTCTCTGCGCCGACTTCGACACCATCAGGTGGCTGAGATTACGGTTCGGTGTATTGGGGGGGGGAGGTACGGCACTGGGATGGATTGATTTGTACCTACGTGGTCGATCACAGTTCGTCAAGCCGGGCGACGAACGGTCATCGCCCGTGCCGTGCCGAGTCCGCGTGGGGAGGGGAGGGGGGGGGTCCGTCATCGGGCCCTTCCTATTTTCAACGCGCGTCTCTCCGATCGACGATGTCATCTCATCGCGTGACATGAAGCTCCACCGATATGATGATGATGACGACGACGATACACAATTGTGCACCGCGGCGAAGTCAAACTTAGACGCGGAGAGCCACGGTACATTCGAAGATTGCACGGCGAGCGGTGCACGTGTGGTTGTTTGCACAAAATGAAACCCAGGAAAGAACGGAGATTCTGCTGGTTGTCACTTGGGCTTATCGGCGGTAACTTCAGCTTCGCAGGTAAGGGAATCGCAGGTCTTTCGATGAGTCTGTCCTATGATTAGGTTCCGTCGAGACAAAATCACTCTCAAGTGCTCATCTACAAATATTGCAAAGGTCACATCTTTCTTTCACACGCCACAAATTATTTCATCTGAACTGACACAGTTTGCTTTGCTGTTTATGCGAGTTCTGATTTGCTATACAGGCTCTAAGCAGTCAGAACTCTTGTATGTGCTTGACGAAGCTACATATTGGGGGGTGGCTCCCCCTATGATATTTAAGTTGGCTTCGTGCTGCAAGCATTGTGCCTCCACGTGGTGCAAGCATTGTGCATTAACGTGATCTGAGCTGACAGACAAGCCACCGCCACAGGTTATTGAGGGCCCACTCGACTGGAGCCGCAATGTCACTGTGGTGTCGTGGTCAGCATGCTGGACTTACAGTCTAGAGGTAGCGCCGGCCCGCTCTGTTGGCACAGCAGTTGAAACAATTGTCACGTTTCTATCGTGGATGGGCAGGGTACCACACTAATTGAATTATCATCTAAGCAATTATAGGAAATCTAGAGAAAATTAACCCAGGCACAACCCTGCTGGTTTATCCATGGTTACTCACCAGTCCTTCGGGTAACTCGCATGTTTTGCGTCAATTTGTGTTCGTGCATTTGTAATTCATCGTTAATTACAGGTTGCAACATTTTTCAGAGTTGTGTTTTTCTGTTCTACAATGATAGAAGTGTAGTGCTTCATTTAATACTTGAAAACACAATGCATATGCAGGTGTTGCACACGACAACAAACACAGGAAAGCCATTGACTGTGCTCACAGCTTGCTGCCAACGCTCTTGGTTTTACGATTAAAGCCAGTGCTGTTTTTCAGCAATGTTTTTTTCATAGCCAAACCAGAGTCCACTAAGACAATGATCTTTAGCTTCGAATGCCTGGGATAAAAACAACAACAACAACATGCAGGCATGAATCAATATACATTACAAGCAAACACGAAACAATAAAATAGGTCATGGACGAAAGCGTTGTGAAATAAATAAAGATGCAACGTCAACAAAGCAGCATAGCAATTGTGTATTATACAACAGTGCCTGTCTATAGAGATAGAACGGCCATCGCCATAGAAATGTGCATTTTTCACACTTGACTGACGATTGCCAACAGGAATCAGTAACCACCCAACGCTGGTTTAACCTGAGAACACTGAATCTTAATCGCTGTGTATACAGAACAGTGCACACCATTGTAATGTAACCGATGTTACTTGCAAGCGTAGAAGCGAATGCGAAACAGGGTACAGCTCAGCTCAAGCGGCGAACAGCATCGAGCCGTGATTGGCGATGCATCCTCTCAGACGGGCATCTCGCTGCGAGGAACACAATCCCATTAATCCGTGGTGAGGATTAAATACCGCTCGTTACGAGAGTATGAGCGAGCACGCGCATAATTCAGCACCACGGACAGCGCCCCTGGTCCCAAGACTCTGTGTATATTGGGCGACCTTCCTGTGGCTCCTCGCCTCGGATCGTAATAAGCAGGCTTTGATTTATTGGAAATTATAGTTTTCACGTAAGGAGAGCGGCCCAGGGATGTGGGTTGTTTTTTTTTAACTAGGGGGGCGGGGGAGGGGAAACGAGCTGCATCCGCGCATCGTGCAATGCATGTAGAGATGGCTCTGTCGTAATCATTGGGGCACACATTATGCGCGCCTGCAGTGTCGCAGTTTCCTTATTGACCGAGCTTAAATGAAGGGGTAGGAGGAGGCATTCATTAGCAGCGCATGTCCAATCAAAGCAGTTACTCCCCCCCCCTACCCAGCCGACGATGGTTACAGAAACGCGTGAAGGCGAGCCGTGCACAAGACGTGCGTTGTAATACTAAAAGTAACGGGTGTCTTGTCCCGATTCATAATTCATTTCTTATGATTTATGTCGTGTAGGCATAATGTCACATTTCAATTATAACCCTCCACCAGCCAACAGAGCCAATCAAATCAAGTTGTCACATCGTGGGCTTAGACGATATGCAAATTTATTTCGTTTATTAGCAAGACCGGAATGCTGAGGTGTAAGCACACTTGGACGATGTTGCACGAGGTTTCTATTCTGCGTGTTTCGTCCCCTTCACCAACCCGCGCTTACCAGTGTGGTGAAGTATGGTCAAACAACCCCTTCCATAAACCGACAAAAGTCGATTGCAGTTACTATTATCATTTAATATCAAATCAGACTGTCCAATTAGGATGGAAGGGAATGGGTAATACAATAATGATAAGATAACCTTAAAATTTATGATGATATGTTTTGATTTGTGTGTGGAAATGTAGGTGTTTGTGGAAATAAAAATGCTGACATTTGAAAACCCTTGCTTTATAAGAAATAATACTGCACTGTAATTAATGTTTGAAGGTATATTGCAATGCACATTCATATGCTGGTGCTATTGGTTTACTGTATCCAACATGTATTTCAACGTTCATTATAGAATTCACGTGTGCAGCATTAATGTATTAATAGCATTTCACGATTTATTTACGTGATATATAACGGTCTCACGTATTGTTCCTTCATTGAATTTGTGTTAAGACCGAACTAGTATTGAATCGCATGCACGTGCATGTTCAGCTTTTCGTGCAACGTGCACAACCCCCGAGAGAGAGGCATCTTTACTTTGTGTGGCTCGTGCAAGCTCCGTTGATCAAGATCAACAATAAATGACATTGTCATGGGGCAAAGCCACTGATGCCTCCACATCCTGCCAACGCTTTCTATTGCTCGACCAGCTCCTGGAGGCACCGTACACACAAATAGGCCGCAGGGTCTGACACATCTCAATATTTTGTAGCAGCTGCGATTGAATCGTTAGACTTGCATTCTTTCGAAGACAGCTGGGTGTTCTGAGCAATAAAGTATCCCACCCCCCGCCCCAATTTCACACGTGGCCATAGAAACTGCACCCGTTGATATGAACTTCAAAGGTTACACCGGGCCAAGAAAGCACAAAGACCACCTTGTCGGCTGTCTCATTAATGGGCGGATTGATGGCGTGTTTACTTTTTCACGCCTATGCGTCGAATATGGCCACCGTATGTACGAGTTGCAGCGATGTTTACCCCACGGCGCCTAATTTGACACTGTCCGTTTTATTTTGCTCAGGACAAACTCACTGACGCGTTCGATCTCGTCCAATCCGTGCAGCTAAGCAGGATTTGAGTCTCCGTGGCTGCTTTGACAGATGACCACTATGCACAAACAGGCTGCCATAGGGCTAAGGGAGGGTAGGGGGGGGCTCTGTAGTGGGCATCAGAGGGCAGTGCAGCAAAAAGAATGGGATTGTTTACGCGTTCGGTGTCATGTACTATTGAACTTTGTTTTAGCCAATTGGTGACATCATTTGAACCAGCGTGGGTGGTGCTCGTATTATATTGACGGCGCTAAGTCAGCGGTGAAGATTCCACGTTACTTTGACGGGAACCAGTCTCCTCGTGCAACAATCGCTGCTGTGTTTTTTTTTATACCAACGTTGTGTGCTTAAGTAATACTTGATTCACCCCGGATAGATGACCCCGGAGAGATGATGAGTAAACTCTCCCCCCATAAGAATGTGTACTCGCCACTTACCCATTGGATGCTGCCGCGGTGTAACGGTCAGCACACTGCTCTTGAAATCCATTGACGCCGGTTTCGGCAGTTAAGACAATGGGGTGATTTTCTTTAAATCCCGCCGCTCTTCGTTCACCAGGCGGTATAATTGAGACCACCCCGGTCGATCGACAGGTCGCTTGTGGTGGGGTAAAATGCGGGAACTCTCACCTGCTCGGAGACGTCCGATCGCCGTGGAATTTTAGACGAAAAATTGTCCTTTTCGTGCTTCTTCTGCTGAAAGACATTCTGCTAGCACTGGTGTGAGAGCAAGCCGTTGCAAGGCTGCGCCTTTATCTACAACAATAGCAGTTCGGTATACCGATATCATAGATTCACAAAGAGCTTTTTTTTAAGGCGTGAGCTGCATGCTGAGGAGTAGCCTAGAGCGAGGGATGGCGAAAACGTCGCGATTCACGGACAATTGATTTTGGCCTTGGGCGCAACAAAGGTTCCAGCGGTAACAACGTCGCATTCTGCGTGGTTTGAAGGCTAATCCCAGGAATTACCACGGAAATATCACCCATACACAGTTTGGAAAATGCTATGGGTATAAATAGAAAATGTAGTGGCCTTGCAGTATGTGCGTGTATAGCACGTATCTTTCGGATATCTATAGAAGCTGGCCACTTCGTAATTAAATCCACAAGAATCTTATCCTTTGGCAGATAACACCACAGCCGTAAAATGTCACTGCTGTTCTCTCAAAGGTATTCACGAATTCTAGCAGGCTATAGGGGGAAAAAGGCTATATCTCTGGGGTTATAATTGGTCGTTGGCGAAGTTTTTCAATTAATGTTCATAACAACACAATTATCACTTACAATCTCATTCACTGCCTCCTAAATCACTTCGTACATGCGCGGCCGCGTTTTTTAAAAACCCAGCTGCTGGATGATGCCGTCCCGCACCGTGCGCGCGTGTGAGCCGTGTGGGATATTTTTTTGGACCAAACCTCACCACGCTGGTCTGCTGCGGGGTTGTGTTGATGGGGAGTGCAGACCAAAGTAGACTTTAGCTGCACCGACCCCTTTGCTGCCCATAGCGCTCACGACGCCTCTCTATTACACATGGTGGTATTGCTGGTGGTCACCTATCCGAGCATTGACCAAGCTCAAACCGCCCTCCTGGGCTCCAGAGATTTGACGAGGATGGGCACCATCCCTGGTGATTTTGTCATAGCCAGATCAATAAGACGCCGCGGTGGCGAGATGTTAACTCTCTCGCCTGGTATACAGGAAGTCGTGGGTTCGATCGTGACCCTGACGCCAGCTGTGTATTTGGAGTTTGCACGTCTCTCGTCCCTTGGTCGTGTGGATTTTTCAGCGCGTCCTCCGGGGTTTCGTTCCACATTCACACACGTACGTTCAGAGTATTTGGCTGCTGTAAACTTCCGCACGATAAGCCACTTCGTTGACCTCTCATTTGTAGTCAGGTTGCTTCTGAAAAAGAGCTACATTAAATAGTTTCGTTTAAATAGTTTAATCTAATCACAAGTTGTTCATAAATTCGTACTGCCTCCACCCCGACCGATTCCATCGCCCGCCTCTAACCTACTCCCAGGCCCCCCGTCATCATCTTCCTCCTCCTCCTCCGACGACGACCCTAACTCCTGACCGGCTCCCACGTCTCGCTTTCTCCACGTGCACCTAGCCACATGTCTCTCTCCCAGCCCTACGCCGTGCTCCTCCATCGGCTCAACTGTCCGGCCACCAGACCTCTGCCCCTACCAACCTTCACCGACCCTCATCCATGCCCATTTCACCACTTCACGCGTGTGCCCCCACAACACACACTGCCTCTCGTCCACGTTGCCCCCATCAGACACCCTCGCTCACCATCACACTCCACCTTATTCCACCTTACCTACCGCAGAAACGTCTGCTCCATTCCCAGCCCCTGTTCCTCCATCCATTCCGTCAACTTCCTCACTGAACGCCGTCGGCATGCATCTCAATAGAATAGAAGATGCCCCACATGTACATGTAGGCTACAATATGCTTACATCTATCTTCTTGGTTCTTTCGGTAAAGTCACGTAGAAGGGAAGTAATACAATAATAAAAATAAAACATAATAAAATAATTCTCACGACGTTCCGGCCACAACGCAAGCAGCCGTCCTCAGGTGCTTACATCTACTTACACTGCCAAGAAAAGTGTGCAACGAATTTAGCAACACATCTGCCTGCGTGTTGAAGTGTGGCCAAACAACCATCGTGACCCAACGACGTGGCGACGCCTTCCTTCATCTAGCAGTGGATTTACAGAGGGTTGTAAATCTGCCTCGTGGGGTGTGCAACATCGCATTGACGTGCGTATTTTAAATGAACGCTTTGTACGCACATTTATTTGCCTTGGTTGTGACGAATCGCCTCCGATTCTAATTAAACATTGTTGAAATTATGTTTACGGGGAAAGGGCAAGCGAAGATAAATGTGAGCGTAATGTTCATTGTTATGCTAGTGTCTGCAAATAGCCTAAAGGACCACTTGCCGATGATGTCCTCCCGGCGCCGAGCCTCATGAACTTCTGATTTAGTAGCACATCAGATTATGTAAATTATCTCAAACTGTGTTACAATTTCGCCTTTGAGTAATAGTCGTTCCGTGCATATTGCGTTGTGGAATAATCAACAAATGGTGTCGTCTCAATGTGCGCGCGTATTAAGTTGTGCTGTGCCTATGTATTATAATCACAAGCTATGCATTGGTGAGCCACGTTTGCCTGGTGTTTAGAGAGCGATTTGCATAATGAAATCACCTCGGATGCGACCCGATCGCGTTGCATCTCGGAAGCTAAGCAGATAAAGAGCCTGATTATAATGATTGAGATGAGTAATCGCCTGGCAATGACAGGCGTTGTGTGATTGGGCAGCCAGGTGGCCAGAAGATGGCAGTATAACAATGCAGCGTTGTGTTTCATGGTCAAGAGTTTAGAGCGTTCGCCTCGCGTACGTGCGAGTTTTATCCTGCAACTCAGATTTCTTCCTACAAAGCCAAATGGCCAGAAACGGAATTGGCCAAACATTCCAATACAGGATCCTATATCAGAATCAGAATCAGAAACGGTTTTAATCGCCATGACAATTTGCACATACACCGAATTTACTATGGCCGGAAGGTGCATACATACAACATGTAGGAATCTTAAAAACTTAAATAAGTGATATACAGTCTAACTATACTAACGTTACAAAGTATAACTAATACTAACGGGCTAAAGTATGTAAAATTATGAATAAGTAGACCATATAAAATATATATATTTTAGTATCAAAATTCAGTGAGGCTTAAATTAATTAAGGACGTTGATATATCTTGAATAGCTTTCCCCTCTCATGTGCGTGTTTGACGGCGCTCAATTTTCTTCAGCGGCCCTGAGCCAGCGTTGGACATTCCACGTTACGATGGCGGGGGACAGTTTGACCATGGAACGGCCAGTGTGCATTTCCTGTTTATTGGTTCGATTTTTAACGACGCCAGATAAATAATGGGTGTCGTCTACCGTCGACCTTTTACTTGTTAAGTCGAAGGCTTTGGTCATAGTCCCACCCATCATCATCAACAGAATCAGCCACGATCAATCCACTGCTGGATGAAGGCTTTCCAAAGCTGGTATCATCTCGCAAGGCTCCCCCAACGGGGCAATGCATTCAGCGCCTCGGCACGCGATCTCGCTTTCGGCTGCCACTCCGATTATCACGGTTGGCTACATGCGGTGCGAAAGAAGTTCAACATCGTACAGACGTACAGCACCACCGAGACGAAACTACGCGTTACCATTGTGTGGAAGACCTGTGCGGATTTGACCTTCACCACAAAATTTAATTTTTTTTAGTTTTTACCGGGACAATAATCTGTTAAACGAGAACGCGCCGTTCCTTGAGAGACTGCGGTCTGCTTGTGCCAACGTGTTATTGCTCCCCCTAACACCCCCCTCACCACCACTCCCCCAACCCCCTGTGGGCGTTTGTCCTTTGTGACGCGTCTTTGTGTGTTGCCGACGCCGCGTGAGCCGACAACACACAAAATAAGTAATATTTTTAAAAACGTTTGAAAAAACATGATTTAATGAAATGTACCGTACTAGCAATGGAATAACTCCACGACTCCAGGAAGTGGCCCCGAAGCTTGCCATAACTTAAGGGAACGTGACCAATTACAGCCAACGTCAGTTGAGCCTGGACAATTAGAGCCAAGCCAAAAAACATAACACTTAAAAATAATGTTGAATTTTTTTTTAATGATAGAATATAGTATTGTCATTAGTGTGACATAAGTATACCAAGTTTGCAGTCGATACCACATTGGGAAGTGGGTTAAAATTGAGTTACAAGATTTGAGGATACAACAACGACAACAACAACAGAGTGAGTTAAATGAAAGCGTGTAGTAGTAATAAAAAGACCCGCGGCGGCTCTACTTTGCGACCGCTTCTCGACGTCATCCAGTCAAGGCCCAGCGTCCTCCTATTCACCACGTGACTTGTTGTTGTTGTTGTTGTGTTTGGGTTTGTTTCGTTACCGAAATTGAAACAAAATCTCTCTTCTCGCTATATTAGTTGTCAAGACCCCCCCCCCCCCCACGGCTTATCTATGCCAACCGTGGAGCGTGACCTTATTTTAAAAGGGCAGGAGCAGAAGAAAACAACAGAATGACTATCGTTAAATTTCGATTTAAAGCTTTCTTGACTGCAGGGATTCATCTTCTTGGTTCTTTCGGTAAAGTCACGTAGAAGGGAAGTAATAAAATAATAAAAAATAAAACCAGGTCTGTCGCCTCGACAGACCTGGTTTTCACCTGAGGACGGCTACTTGCGTTGTGGCCGAAACGTCGTGAGAATTATTTTATTATGTTTTATTTTTTATTATTTTATTACTTCCCTTCTACGTGACTTTACCGAAAGGAGAATGACTATCGGTCTGATCCTGTGCCAATTGCTGTCGTGCAGTCTGTTCGAACTCTAACTCTCTGTATACCTAAGGAAACGCGCATATGTATATGTATCAAATGTATTGATCAACAATTTGTTTATTTGGCTATAACAATTTCGAAGGTGGGGGGAGCGTGAGAGAGGAGGTCGAGCCTTCATCAGCTGAGGACATTTTGGTGGCCTCGGCCCACGTGACCTCTGCTGCATTGCCCTCTGCTGGCAACGTGACCTCCACCGCAACCTACAGCACCTGCGCATCGGGCATTGGTGGGCGCCCATCCATGCGCTGTCAAGGCTCAGCTCTCGCTCGGCTGTCCCATGTTCGACGCGAACTAGCGCATCCCCGGATGATTCTCTCATCAGGCAAAGCACATGAAACACATTCCTGCGGAGGGAGCTGGTAGGAACGTTGGGTTGCTCGGTCAATGGCCAGGGTCAACGGCTTGCGTGGTGTATTCCGTAAATATGGCCGACTGTGAGGGCGGGCACAAGCCGGCGTGAGTAGGTTAAACGTTGAGTTTTATAAGGGCACCACGGGGTGACCAGCCCCTCCCCACCCAGCCCAGCCCCTCCCCACCCAGCCCAGCCCCACCCCTCCCACCCGCCACCCAGCCCCATCCTCCCCACCCAGCCCCTCCCCACCCTCCCCACCCAGCCCCTCCCCACCCTCTCCACCCAGCCCCACCCCTCCCATTTTTGGATGCACGACGGACACAATAATCCCCTGTGGGCTGGTGGAACCAGGTGGTTCCTACCAGTATAACGCGCTCAAGTGGAAGTTTGCGCTTTCGTTTAATATTGAGTGGTGCTCTATGTAGGGCGGCGAGTCGTAAAGGGTAAATTGGTCTACTCTTCTACGATGGCCAGAATCAGAATGATTTTTTTTAGACTGGCGGAATCCGATGAGATGTGAAGCTCTTTTTGACGTGCAGAAAGTGGGGCATACCCACGGTTTACCCCACCGCACTGTGACCTGCGATCGACTTGTGGTGTAAACGCACGGGGAAATCGAAAACCAACTGGAGACCTTTCGGATCGCAAACCCGACGCGCTCACCACCCTACTACACCACGCGGCACCTCCGATTAGCGCGGTTGGCTACGTACGGTGCGAAAGAAGTTCCAGATCAACACAAAGCACGGTTGGCGAAGCATGGTGCAAAATAAGATCAACATACGTGCACACATAGCACGGTTGGCTACGTACGGTGCGAAAGAAGTTCAACATACGTACGCATATCGGGCAGCACGCTGTCCGCTAGCGCAATACACGTGACCTCAATGTTGATTTGAAGCTTTCGCGACTGCATTTCCCTGCATCAGCAGTCCTCCTGGCTGTGTTTGTCTCACCTCCTGATGACGGTTGCCTGCGTTGCGATCGAAACGTCGCGATCTATTCATGTTTCTATCCACGTGACTTCACCGAAAGAACCAAAGGGTCGCGCACGGTCTCATCGCGTGGCGAGGGGGCTGGCGGGAGACGTACGAGTCACACGGGATTAGCCCCCCACGCCCTCGCCCCCCCCCAAGAGCCCCCCACGCGTCTCTCGACAAACCTCGTGCGTCGCGCATTCTCGCCACGCCAATCACCGCGCGCACCAAGACGCGCGGAGGAGTGAGAGGCGCGACGGGACGGAGAGGACTTAAAGCGGTGGTGGTGGTGGGGGGGTGGGTGGCGGCTTGCGTGAGAATTCCGGCTCACCCCCCCCCACTCACCACCACGCCACGCTCGCTCGCGGCGACTCCGAGCGCCGCTGCTTCTGTCGTGACCACCGCAGCAGCAGCATTAGCGCGCTGTTGCCGGCGCGAGCATTTGGCGCGCGCACGCCGCTCGGAGCCGCGTGGACAGAAACAGCTCTGGGTGGACAAACGCAGTTTTGGGTGGACAGACTCAGCTCTGGGTGGACAGACGCAGCTTTGGGTGGACAGACTCAGCTTTGGGTGGACAGACTCAGCTCTGGGTGGACAGACTCAGTCCTAGGTGGACAGATTCAGCTCTGGGTGGACAGACTCAGCTCTGGGTGGACAAACGCAGTTTTGGGTGGACAGACTTAGCTTTAGGTGGACAGACTCAGCTTTGGGTGAACAGACTCAGCTCTAGGTGGACAGACTCAGCTCTGGGTGGACAGACT
>CM025640.2:7361885-7374948 GCA_014621495.2 Entosphenus tridentatus
CAGCTCTGGGTGGACAGACTCAGCTCTGGGTGGACAGACTCAGCTCTGGGTGGACAGACTCAGCTTTGGGTGGACAGACTCAGCTTTGGGTGGACAGACTCAGCTCTGGGTGGACGAGACGCAGTTAGTGGTGTGAGAACATCGTTCCAGCGGTCTCATTCCGCCTACCGCCAAGTTTGGGTTTGTCGTGCCCCCACCAGCTGGCAGCCCCGACTTGACACGGCTTTTTTGGTTGTTGTCGAGCAACAGCTCGTGGTGCCGCGCAGTGCGGGGGGGGGGGATGAGAAGATCGAGATCGACGCTTTTTTATTTATTTATTTTCTTCGTGGTTCCCAAAGTACCGAATTGAAAGCGGCGCCTCGTTTTGATTTGCGTCAATTAAGGCCACGTGCTCAGTCGAGTGAGTCATCGCAGACACGTGGTCGAGGCTTGCACGTGGTGTTTATTCGCCTTCGTGTGGATCATAAAAGACATGACGAGGGCTTTACCGACCGAGGCTGTGGTCAGCGGCAGCGATGCGAGGGTGTAGTATTATCATTATTATGCGCGTGCATTACGCACGCACGCGCGCGTGTCGAGTCGGTGACGGTAAAATAATGCTTCAGTGAGCAGCAGTGGTGGCTTGACTGGTGTAATTAGTGACTCTCCAGCGCGAGTTGGCGCCGGATGAAGCACCGTCTGTTTAGGCAATGGTTAAATTCTCAGACTTTCTCCACTCCCATACGCGGTGCTGACTTGTGCATGCCTCACAGTCTCAGCACCACGCAAGCTGAAGCTGCTAGCCCGTGTGTAGTCACCAGACGGTTGTCATCAACATCATCGTCACCATCAGTAAGCTACCAGCTCGCTGCCTTCGCGATTCCCCAGCAATGGGCCACTTCATCAACAACAGCAGCAGCAGCAGCCGAAGCGTCAACGACTCCTTCTATGACAACGACTTCTTCAACAGCTCGGGACAGACGTGGGACGCAGACGCCAGCAACGTGGTCATCCCCTTCATCTACGGAGTCGTGTGCCTGGTGGGTCTCTCGGGAAACTCGCTCGTCATCTACATCATCCTGCGCTACGCCAAGATGAAGACGGCCACCAACATCTACATCCTCAATCTGGCCGTGGCCGACGAGCTCTTCATGCTCAGCGTGCCCTTCCTCGCCACGGCGGCGGCGATGCATCGGTGGCCCTTCGGCGCGGGCCTCTGTCGCCTCGTGCTCAGCGTGGACGGCATCAACATGTTCACGAGCATCTTCTGCCTCACCGTGCTCAGCGTGGACCGCTACATCGCCGTGGTGCACCCCATCAAGTCGGCGCGTTACAGGTTCGGGTGATCGTTTCCGTTACAGGGGCCGTTGATCGCGCGTTGTCGAAGTTTGTCAACGGTCCTTCTCTAATCCCCCCCCGCCCTCCCCCCCCGGCTTTGCGCAACAACAACAATAACAACAAACGATTGCTCTGACTGTCCCTGCGTTAGGTGGTGGTGGTGGTGGTTGTTGGTGTCTGTGGATCTCGTGGGCACCGCCGGATTAGCGCAGGGGCTTTAAGGGGATGCTGCCCCGGGACTTCGGATTAAAAAAATACAAGAGGCGGCCAACCAAAAAACATACAGGCTGTCTTGCATGTATGTTGAACTTCGTTCGCACCGTACGTAGCCAACCGTGCTAATCGCAGGTGCGGGGTGGTTTAAATGCGATACTGATGCACCGCTATGATACATATTTCAGTGTCATGTGTCCTTGAAAATCCGTGGCATTACCGTGTACGACTGGCAAATGTGTGCCGAAATTATCACGGGTTTGTTCGTTTTAACTTTCATCTAGCTTTATCATTCGCGTATTAGATTTCACAACAAGGGGAACGGAAATACAGGAACCACGGTAAATAAGAAAGGGAGCATTTGGCATCGGCCATGGGTGGCGGTAAGACAGTAAAATGGAGAAATTTAATATAAAGAGGGCTCCCCCAAAACTAAAACAGCCGCGAGACCACATTAAACCTAATTCGGCCCTTGCCACCATGAGTCAAGCATTCAAGTGAGCAACAACTCTGTGAGAATGCATGTACGTACGAATGCTGAACTTCTTTCGCGCCGTACGTAGCCAACCGTCGGTGCGAATGTGGTCAGGCTACGGCTGACATCCACTGTGGGAGTCGTGTTGGGGGTGGAAGGGGTCCAGGGACCCCCCCCCCCTCCACGGCACACGATTTCAGATGCGGCTAAGAGACACCCACAACACATGAGACGCCAATGCTGATGACGCTGATAACACTGGTCAACAACAAAAAAACATTTTTTTTTTATGGCCTGGACTTTTGCAGCTGTTTTAGACTAATTTCAGGATTCTGATTCCAAATCTGATCTCAGATTTGCTCTATCACATCTCATTTTTATGCTATCGGCATACCCCATTTTCATAGATTTTACCCGAAATTTACTGTCACTTATGATTGCAAGTTGTTGGCGAGTCAGTGACTGCTTTAGTGTTAAAATATGGTGCTGCATTTTTAGGATAGTGTGTTTATAATATAATTTTATGTAGATATCCACATTTATTTAATATTTTTCTTCTGCAGTTTTATTGAAATTGCAATATTTGATATCTCAAAAACCTGATGTGATCGACAAAAACCGATGCCAGATTTGGAATCAGCACCCCAAAATTACATTAAAACCTTATGCCAGATAAAGTGTGTTGACCAGTGATAATGGAACCTTTAAAGACACAGTCGTAGTAGCAGCGCACGAGCAGCAGGTTCATTACAGTGCTCAGTTGCCAGTAGTTGCATTTCTTGTATATAATTCGCAGTGCAATAATTTAGTCAATTTAAACGTGCGTTCACTATTTAATCTAGATTGAAAACGAATTTCTTCAGGACTGTTTTTTTGTGTTTAGTTTGTTCTCCTTCCCCCGCACCTCCGATGAGCACGGTTAGCCACGTATGGTGCGAAAGAAGTTCAACATACAAACATACAAATAGGATCTGTCAGTGCTGTACTACAAATGGCGTGGCTACGAAATTAATGACAGCATTCGCAAACAGCGGGCTACTGCGTAACTGCAATTTATCCAATAACCGCCAAGAACCATTCACTAGGCGGACATTCCCCAACTTCCAAAGTATGGTTTCAGCCCTGCTTCAGGCCATAGGAATGTGGAATTTCTGCCCGCACGCTCGGGGCTTTTCTGACGGGGGCTTTTCTGACGGGAAGGAGCACCACATCACCCTCGTTCAGAGTAAGCACGGAGACGTTCGAATTTGGGGATTTTTTTATTTACTTATCATCAGGAGGTGCTCATTACACTGGTCAACACACTTTTTCTGCCATAAGGAATTCCAACGGGTTTAATGTAATTTTGGGGTGCTGATTCCAAATCTGGCATCGGTTTTTGTCTATCACATCAGGTTTTTGAGATATCAAATATTGCATTTTCCATAAAAACTGCAGAAGAAAAATATTAAATAGATGTGGATATCTACATAAAATGATATTATAAACACACTATACTAAAAACACAGCACCACATTTTAACACTAAAGCAGTCCCTTACTCGCAACAACTTGCAATCATAAGTGACAGAGTTAATTTTGGGTAAAATCAATGAAAATGGGGTATGCCGATAGCATAAAAATGAGATGTGATAGAGCAAATCTGAGATCAGATTTGGAATCAGCACCCTGAAATTAGTCTAAAACAGCTGCAAAAGTCCAGGCCAGAATTTTTTTTTCTTGACCAGTGTTATTATTACGACCAGTCCTTCAGGAACAATCAGTTGACTCTATCCTCATGGGAAGTTTACATCCGCGCTCTCAGTATCCATGGGTCTCGCTGGTTGATGGACCACAATGCTTGACATACATGTTTCCACGTGTGTGAAGTTTCCAACGAAACACGTCTTCCAAACTCTTTGTGTTGGCATGCTCCTCCCTGTTTGTACAGCATCTTGCGATGCGGTCGCTTATTGATACTTGATGTTTAAATTGTACCTTATTAGTCGTAGTTCACTTGCGAATGGATGATGAGCAATTGTTGTTAGAGCGTGGACTGAGTTATGCCCTTTTGTCTTGTCCCCCCACAATGTAATCCTGATCTTGTGCGTTCAGCATCACGAGATGAATAATCCATTCAGAAGCCTTGCAGAACATCGCGCGCACTGCACTGTGTGTCGAGAGAATGGCTGAGCAAAGTACCTTGTCGCGCACAAGTACTCGTCCCGAAAGAGTGGCCTTTCATCCCTTACACGTTCGGAGTCGCGTTTTCCCGCACACCACTATCCAACTGTCGCGTGACCGTCAAAGCGTTATCTAAATTCTCAGAGATGGAATTCAGCCAAAGATACGCGTAAGAGTCACATTTTTAATACGATGGATTTCCGTGCAGTCAGTGGTGGCCAAGCTGCGACCATCAACTCTCTCCACTTGACAACCCGATTTAATGATGGGTGGCTGCAGACTTGGTTCAGGGGTCAGAGCACTGACCTCGGATCCATCCAGCTCCAGAGGGTTTAATGTCGACTTTAGAGTGGACGGCTTTGTTCATTCCCTGCAGGAAATTACTGAGCTGCTCCAGAAAATGACCGGTCAACTCTTTGAAAGCTCAACAAACGGCGAGCATGCTCACAAAGCGTGCGGCGCAACAGCACCAAAATTGGCAGCCCGTCCAACAGTTAAAACGAATGCACTCTCAGCATGCCTGGCAGAAGAGCATCGTTCCAAAGTTGTATGGCCACTCGAGTTCGCGGACTGTGGAAGTGGGTTCGTGGTTAACGGTGATTGCACAGAGAGAAGACGGATCTTAAGCGGTAAGAATCCCAGGATCAAAACCCAACATTGCCCCACGTCACAAGGAGGAGCCATATCAAGAGGGGATACTCATTATGCTTCGTCGACAAGAGTAGAGCGCGTGGGAGAAACTCGGTAGTTGCACACCGAAGTTGTCGCTGGGGAGTGAGTGGAATAGGAATCACGGCACTATCGAACACACATATATTGCTAATTGTTGGCAGCACCAGCTGAAGAGTTAGACATCTGTTACCTGAAAGTGGGTCATGCAACAAAAGTCTGTGTTATTTCGTGGCTTGCACAAAGCCTCATGCCGTGTACACTCAGAGCACTGTGAGTGAAACATCGTCCTACGTTGATGTGGCATTCAAGCTATGAACAGTCTTAAGCCACCAGTGAGGAGCCTTATTGGTCAGAATTGGATCAACGGACTGACGCATCATGGGACCTCCTTTGCCAGTACCAAAATATGAGAATCGGGTTTCCCCTTTTTTCTGGCAACAAAACAGGTGTTGAGATGTTAAAACACCAAACTGAAACCTTTTGCAAGGAATCATGTCTGCATTAACCACAATACTTGTGGTCAGATTGCAAAGAAAAAACATACTCTGATAATATATGCATTGTCTTTGAAACTGATTGGTCCACACCAGAGACAGCTTTCTTTTGAGCCCAGTCTCAAAACGGTGTTAGGCCTTTTGCATTGTGACCACAAGTATTGTGGTTAATGCAGACATTATTTCTTGTAAAAGATTTCAATTTGGTGTTTTAACATCTTAACACCTGTTTTGTTGCCAGAAAAAAGGGGAAAACCTATTCTCAGACTGACGCATGTAAATTACATATTTGTCAGTGACAATCTTGTTGGGCGGTGGAGGGATTGATGACAATAATGTTGGACATTAATCTACCACGTGGCCTCCTATCCCAAAGTAAACAAACTATTGAACGGTCAACACCGCCTCGACTCAGTTACATGATGTGGGCTATTAAACCCATTCATTCGGACTCGGGACACGCTCGCAGCATCGCACGCCGATGCACGTGCGAGAGATCGCGTGGGGCTCACGCTGGGAGCAATGGTCGCATTAAGGTTGCACGTGCCCACCGAGCGCGGTACGATTTGTCGCAAGGCCTAAAGCCACGGCTTGCTGTCATAACGGGCAGTTGACAAGTGTTTGCGCAGGTGAGAGTCGGCTTTGTTTTAATGCGCTGCCAAGCGTTGATCAAAGGTTGTCTCCCTCTTTGTAGCGATGCTCCTCCATTCTCGCTAACGGCAGCCGCGATTTCCATCTCGAGAAATGCTTCACGTTTGAGCGTGGGCATTAAAGACGCGTAGAGTGAGCCGCTTCTTGGCTCTGACTCGCCGTCCACACTTGCCATGATCGTCGCTGAAATCCCAGACTTCTCAACTGCCTACGTGATATTTGATTACTGTGAGCAGCAGTGAATTCTTTTCTGGCCTGAAATAATTGGCAGTTCGGTCGTGCGGCTGAATCGGGGAAAATGGGCTTCTCAAGCACGCTCCCAATGTAGAATTAAATTGACTATAACTTTTTAAACAAATGTCTCCTTTACATATTTGTACTTCATTTTAGTTTCCCAATTATTAAGGCTGTAACTGCCGCACTACATAATTGTTTAGATTCGTCGTAAAACTAACATAATACGAATAATCGTGTTTTGCATGACAAGTTTAAGCATGCACAAATTACAGGTGCTGCAAGAATTATGCGGAGCGCCTATTTTACTGAACGTTCTGTTTCGTTGAATAAATGTCACATAGTTGCAGTGTAGCTCGTTGGTTAACCTGTAGCAGGAGACAAGTTAATCTGCGCATTTTTTTAATGTCACAGTGGCTCCAAATCGCTTTGTGACCTCTGGGTGAAAGGCGCTATATGGAAGTGCAAATTATGATTATCATTACTTCATCATCATCATCATCATTTGCCATGATTTACCCACTGCCCGATGACGGCCTCCTCGTGACATGTGGCACTGGGAGCTGTTTGACCATACTTCATCACACCGGTCAAATGCGGGTTGGTGAATGGAGCGCCCAAGACTGTTTCAGATATCACACACCAATGATGTTAAGGCGTAACTTGAAATTAAATTAACTTCGTTGGGTTAATTGTGCAACGTGTAATGTTAATCACAGTACCTCGGTGGCGAGATGTTAACTACCTCGCCTGGTATATAGGAGGTTCGTGGGTTCAATCCCGACCCTGACGCCTGCTGTATATTTGGAGTTTGCATTTTCTCTCCGTGGTCGCGTGGATTTTTTCCTAGTCCCTCTGGTTTTTTCCTCCACATCCAAACAACATCACGCGTCTAGATTATTTGGCTGCTATACATTTCCAGACGATAAGCCACTTCGTTGAGCTATCATTTGTGGCCAGGACGCTCCTGAGAAAGGGCTATATAGCTCATGAACTAGATGTGTTTTGTTTTTTAGTTTAAACGTGAACCATTGTGACACCATTCCACTTCAACACAAATGAATTGAAGCTGCTTCTTTAGAAACTGGAAAATGTAGATAAGAAAAACCTCATCCATAGTAGTGTTCGACAACACGTGTGGGTTGTAAGCACGTATGTATGTTGAACTTCTTTCGCACCGTACATAGCCAATCGTGCTCATAAGAGGCATGGGCAAGGCACTCAGCTTCATACGGGAGTCCGCAAAGAGGACTTGATGAATGATAATTCGTTTCTTTTGAATTCGATCATGGAGGTAATGCCAAAAATGTCAATTTTAAATATATCCCAACACCACCCAACAGAGGCAATCAACTCAAGTTGTCACGTGGAAAATGTATTGCCAATTGAGTTTCTTTTTTTCAGCCGAACGGAATGTTTAGAAGCAAGAAATACATTTTAAAAAATACAATCAAGCACACACACACACACATGCAAATCCCTTTGGAAGCTAGCTTGATAAAGGACTTGAATTAATGCAAAATTTGCTCTTGCGTTTGACTGATTAGTTACAGACAGCCGTAGATGGCACCAGTTCTTACGGCAGCATTGAGGCTCCCGATAAGGGAAACATTTACCTGTCATTCACACAAGAGGGACATCTGGCATCGGCTTATGGCATGCTTTGTGTTTATAATTAAGCAGACAACGAGTTAATCCATCCACATAAAATATAAATGCGTTATAGTCCATTGTCCAATTAGCCTTTGGGACGAGCATCTCATAACAGCCTTTGTTCAAACATAAAAACTTTGGACCGTATGGCAATTTTCTGGGTTTTATAAGCAGTGTCAGACCTGTGAAACTAATGCTGTTATGTTTCCAGATGTTGTAGGCGGGACCTGTCCATGTAGCTGTAGGACTCATCAGTGCTCGAACTATCCTTCATCCTCCTGCCTGTGCCCCAGTGCTTATTCACGATCCCCTATTTTTTTTTTTACGATCAGTGAAAACAAGAAGATGCTCGGTGTAGTCGGCACTTTGCTTCGTTCATCATTTCGTAATTAAAAAAATAACTTTGCTTTATGTAAACCCCCACCTCTCGTTCACTCTCTCGCTCACTCTCTGGCTCACTCTCTCGCTCACTCTCTCGATCACTCTTTGGCTCACTCTCTGGCTCACTCTCTTGCTAACTCTCTCGCTCGCTCTCTCAGTCGCTCTCTCTCTCTCTCGCTCACTCTCTCGCTCACTCTCTCGCTCTCTCGTTCTGCACGCAGCCCCTCGATCCCCTCTCACCACCCACGAAAACCCTACCCTATGCTGATCTCATGATGCAGCAGGAGGTGTCGACGCAAGTGCTTGCATCTCTTGCTTGTGGCCACTTTTGCTCCTCACTCGTTAAGCTGGCTGTTGTTGCAATGGCTCAGTCTGGGTCATTTATTTATTTTTCGAGTCTTAGGTGCAGCCCTGCAAATGTTTTGCTCATGCCACTGCCGGCAGAAGGGGCCCTCGCTCGAGGCGGCTCTCGAAAATCCCTCGCTGGAGGGTGTAATTGGCCTACTCTTCCACACTGGCCAGACGTCTTGGAAGAGGTGGAAGTACCCCACTTCACGCAATCTGCCGATCAGCGAATTGTGGTGTGTCCAATTTGTATAATGCTGAGTGTGGACAGAGGTGGGAGGGATTTAAGAAACTTGCACTATTGCTTCATTCACCTACAGAGTTGGGGGATTTAATTGAACTGGCAACCTATGGATTGCAAGTCCAGTGTGCTAACCGTCACACCAAGGGGGCATCCCCACACAGCTTTGGAGGTGGCCTTAAAATGTAAGTAGGTTCCAGCATGCCTCCTTGCCCCCTGAATTGGAATAGCATGCCCAACGAGCCAGTCAAATCCACTCATAATTCACCTGTACATGCAGTTCTGTGAGATAACAAAATAATGATCGTAATAATTGATCACAAATGTATGGCAAAATGTTTATATGAAAAAATATCACCATCAATAACACCGGTGCCTCAGGCAGGCCCACAATTATCGTACGTTCTGGCCTTTTGTTCAATACGCAGCTATTGGCAGCAAAAAAAAACTACTTTACTTTTCATTGCCACATTCAGAATGTTTAACCGCCAATAGTTGTTGTTTAACCTTTGTTCTGAGATCACAAGTAAAAAAAACCCATATACATTAAGCGGGCTTCGATGAAATAGCGTTGAACATAAATATCCCCGATTCAGCCCTTACCATTATTACATCTCATGACAGCGAATATGTTGGGCTAATTGTACATATAAACTTAAATGTCTTTGTAAAATCACTTTACTTCTCCAAACCAAGCTATTAAGAAACTTGATTGGCCTTCATTGAATTATCACGGGGCAGCAAATGCACCGCTGATGAGATTACTGAAAGGGTTCTGTTACGTTCAAACGTCGCCTTTCGCCACTAATATCATGTTTGAAAACCAAATTCATCGGCACAATTTGCACACGCGACAGCTCGATTTGATTGGCGCTTGTCAAGTGGGTGGAGGGTGTGATCGTTAAGCACTGACGATGTACCCACACGATCTATCCCAAAAATAAACTAATTCTGCTCTGTATGTGACGACATTGGTAACCGTAATCTGTTCAACAATTTCGCGCAAGAAGAACCAAACGCCTCTGACCAAAATCAACTGAATTGCACCTGACCTTGTGAGATCTCGAAATTCCCCTCAGCGGTAAGCCTGGAGGATAAGTGCTTGGATTGACCACCACTATGCATACCAGGTGTTATAGGCTGCTGCAGGCACTAGGTGGTGGGCAGCAGCAAATTCCACGTCGATCTACGCTGTCTGGGAAGCAATGGACCGATATCGATATTTTCCGATGTGTTGCGTTACTGATGATAGTGTTTTGCGTTTTACGAGAAGAAAAAAACCACCTCTTAAACCGTGAATCTGAGCTTTAAAGGCTGCCCGGATTTGCGACAACAAACATTTTTCCTGTCCTCGGCAGCCGCCCTGCAATCTGCCTGGCTGTGTAAATCACACCGTGCATGTCAACTTCGCCTTCATGTTGTGCTTTAGGGGGGCTGCTCGCTTCTGGGGTGCAAACAGAACTCGGGCATGTTATGAACAAAACGAAGATGAAAACAACGTCTCCAAATACCAGGAGAGGGGAGAAACTTGCGCAAGAGCTGTCGGGGAACTTTCTGACGTTCACTGTTCCATGGAGACTGTCGAGGTTTTCCCAGGCCAGCTGCCTCAAATAGAGGAATGTTGATTCTGACAAAACCAGTGAAGGGGCCGATAAACCTATCGGCGCCACATACTTGCCAATCTTGTTCAACTTAGGCAGGTGGCTGCCGATGTACGAACCCTTTTGCCGCATCCCGGATTTCGAAGTGAAGACCAAAAATGTTTTTCAAAAGTATTGGAGAGTGTGGCATGATTCTTAAAAAAAAAGAAAATCAGTGAAAGTATTTACATGTGTTTCGAAAAACAAATCGCTGCTTAAATTGATAGGATTGGCAAGTACCTTGCTATTTATCCATGAATCAATGTGTCTCAGATTAATAGCCTTAACAAAAGCAGTTACAACCGACTTTTGTTTGGCAACGAGGGGGTGCATGGGTAATTTTGGAATTCCATATCAGACACTCGTGCCTTTCTGATTTAAAATTGCAGGCACCTTGAGGTTCATATAACCCACTGACTATTGCTCTTGACAGAGAGCCTCTGTAGTTTCTTATTATACATTTAGTATGGCCTATGGAGAGCGTCTACAATGCTGTAAATAAAATTTCCTGTGGGCAGCGAGCGTCATTATAAGATTCTTGGTTGTGGAATGCATTTTCCTCCGCCTCTGGTTCGTGTTAGCGACTCACAGATCGGACTTATTATTCCTACTTATAGATTTGAAGTTCTCGTGACTGCAAGGATTCATACTCTTTGTTTTTTTCGGTAAAGTCACGTCGTTGTTCTCATTTATTTCATTTATTTTTTACTTATTATTCCTACGATTATTATTTTTTTCAATCTGGGGAGATGCACATCAATTCAGGGATGTTTACAAAAAATTATCCAACCTGGAACGGATTGACGGAGAGTTTCCCACTACCTTTTAAAACATGTCCTGAAATGATACGGGATTTGTGGCACCAAGCCGCTTTGGCAAAGATTAGCACAAATTATGTTTCCATGATCTAGACTAAACCCCTCACCACTTTCCTTTCTTCCTTTACCACATGGCTGAGCCCAACAAGGCGCTCGGCTCACCCTCTGGGCATGAATCTAAGTGAGTGTGGGGAGGTGATGGATCAGCTAGGAAACAACGCTTTGCACGTCGTACACCCCAATCTCACGTAGGTTATAAACCACCATCGCATTCCATTGCCTTTGGCTGCCACTCCGTCCATAACTCTGGTTCAGTGGCCATGAACGTTTCTTGCTAAGTTATGAAAATAGTTTTTTTGTTTCAAGAATAATCATGTTTGAATTAGGAAATTAGGCTGTTATTTAATGGGGTGGGGGGGGGCGGCATTATTCATAATACATTTAGTGACATATCGTTCTTTACTAACCCGTGCATAACAGCCTTGCGCCGATGACTAAACCACCTGGAATGATCCTGATCTTGTCAGATCTCAACAGCTCAGCGGCACTAAGCTGAAATAGGTTTTTCGGACTGGGAGACTACCATGCACGGCAGGTGTCGCCTATGCACGTACGCATGTATGCTGAACTTCTTTCACACCGTACGTCGCCAACCGTGCCACCCGTACTGGTGGCAGCAGAGGGCGATGCAGCAAAATCCACCGTACTTTGACCCTTCCATGTCCTCCCGTCTCCGCCAAACCTGCACTGAGCCAGAGCGGTGAATAGTGTCGCCACCTGTTACTGCTTTTCCAGGATCGCCCTCGTCTTTGAAGTAGCTCTCCTAAGAAATCTGAATGTCTTCACTCAGCACCAAAGGTCTTCTTCTCATTAGACGCCAAGTGGCGGTGAAGTACGGTTGAATAACCGCGATGATCCACGCGGTTTGGGGGGAGGTGTTCATTGAGCAACGGATTAACAAAGTGCCGACGTGTGCATTGTGCATATACATATGCAGAAAGGACCAGTCTAAATTCAGTCCACAAGTAGTGCCCACAGAGCACATGGTATGCCGCTATTGGCTCGGGCACGAACAGCCCAAGGGGGTCCGTCTCCCAGTCAGTGCATTGCTTCTGTTGCAGTCGTAGCAGCAGGAGCACAGCTGGGCCAGGCCACATCACCGCTATGTTGTTGTGTGCGAGCTGCATATGATTGAGACTTGCTCACATAATCAACGTTTTAAGCCCACAGCGTGCTTTTATTTGTTTCCTGAAACACTGATTTGTGCCCTATGAAAACACAATTTACGAGATGAACTGGCCTGGCATGAATCCTTCTGCCTTTTTTTTACACGTAAACATACTCTGTCACTATTAACATTGTGTTGAAAGTCGAGAACACGGTGGGGAGTATGGTGTTGTACTTTGCCAAGAACCAAATGAACTTGATGATGAGTGCTTGACATAGTGTTAATAATATACCCTGCTTATGAAATGTGACATGCACCGTACGTGTCGGTGTGTATATGTAAACGTGAAATATGTAAGAACGCCATTTAAATCACCTGTTAATGGCATCTGTAGTGGTTCATTGCATTCGCAGGATCCTGAGAGATTGGAGGAGTCTTCTTGGTTTTTTCGGTAAAGTCACGTAGAAGGGAAGTAATAAAATAATAAAAATAAAACATAATAAAATAATTCTCACGACGTTTCGGCCACAACGCAAGCAGCCGTCCTCAGGTGACGCTGTCTCCCCGACAGACCTGGTCTTCACCTGAGGACGGCTGCT
>CM025640.2:7384948-7408962 GCA_014621495.2 Entosphenus tridentatus
TGTGGAGTGACGTCACGCGCGGGACGGACAGACATTTCTGGGTGATTATAGTAGGTAATGTCATAGAGGTTTTTATGGGTTAGATCACGTAAATATAAATTTGTCATCACACCTATCCCTCTATTTAAGAATGAAACAGGAGGATGTCTCCATAAATCTGTCTGTCGCCTGATGATGCTGCTTGTAATGACTGGCGAAACGTCGTACTCGAATTGAAAATGTTGTGGGTTTACTCTCCAACACACCGGTGTGCTGTTCTCGTAATGAATTGGCATGTTTTGTTTACGAGATAAACCTTACTAATTGGCTGATGCTGGGTGGTGGCCGGTTTAACGACACATTTATATTTACGCGATCTAACCCAAAAAAACCTTTATTATGGATAAAAAAAAAATGTACTCAATGAATTACGTTGGCACAGCTAGTCTAAAGAAATTATGCATTGCGGATCGCAAATTGACATTCGGAGAAGTTGAGGACGGCTAACGCTGAGCTGCAGGAGCACAGCAAAAAAAAATTAACCCGTAAAAACAAAGTTTTTCACTATAAATCCTTTATATGCGTGGCGGCCAGAGTCCTCTCGTCCTCTGGCTTGAGATGGCTGCCACCTATGGGTCAGATGATTGCATGCCACCATTAAGCAATTGGTAATTAAATATAATATTTTTGTCCTAAAAAGTGTAACATTTTGGAAAAAAATTTTCACGAACATTAATTGTCACGCACAACGAGTCTGCGTGTAAAATGTCAGCTCGATTGGATCACGGGAAGTGGGTTAAAAAACGACCGAAAGATTTGCACGGTCGTAAGCAAGCAAGCGCGCAAGTGAACTTAATATAAAGGATTTAAAAATATATTCGCCTGTGGAGGACGCGGGGATCGATCCCGCGACCTTTGGCATGGGAAGCGAGGGCGCTACCAACTGCGCTACTCCACCAGGGCCTGTGGATGTGTCACGCTTTGGGCTCCTACACTGTGACGTTCAGCCAAAGCCATGAATGAGTTCTATTTGAATACATGTAAAATTAAAAAAAAATTTGCCTAAAAAGTGTAAAATTTGGGAATTTTTTTTCACGAACATTAATTGTCACGCACAATGAGTCTGTGTGGAAAATGTCAGCTCGATTGGATCACGGGAAGTGGGTTAAAAAACGACCGAAAGATTTGCACGGTCGTAAGCGCGCAAGCAAGCACGCAAGCAAGCAAGCAAGTGAACTTAATATAAAGGATAAAAAAACAACCTCTTACCTCGGCGTTTTCCCTGTAGCTCCCCGCTTCTGTAGCTCATCGCGGTTTTTGCGGCCCGCGGAGCGGTTTATTTTCTCGTTTAACCCAAAACAAATATTTATTTTGCGAATTAACAAAGAGGTTCGGCGCGGCTCGCAGGTTAATCCGCGGACGCAGCCGATGCAGCCGGTGCACCGTGGATTGCGAGGGGAATGGGCTGCTCCCGTAAGCTGGTCTCGGTGTCCGTGATATTTTTTTTCGCGTGTTTCTGGATCAACGGTCCTGGGTAGTCCAGGAAGGATTCGTTAACCGCCAGTGATCAACGGCTTCTTGTAGCCCAGTGGATTATTGAAGCTCTGTTGTACTTAAAATATTCGAGTCGATGGCAGAAAAACAAACCTCTATTACGAGTATAGTGTGGAAGCGCCTTAATGATGCATTATCACCTGCTGAGTGGCCTTCAAAGCTGTGATTTGGTTATCACCCAATGTCTTGTGCATTGACCCACTAAACATACCCATCCGCCGAGTGGGAATTGCTCACCCATTACCGCATGCATTAGCAGGCACAGGAGTATTTTTTTTTACTGAGAAAAAAAACACATTGCTCCGTGTGCAAAAAGGTGATAATGAAATGGATGACATGTTCAATAGAAACAACCGTGACCACAAACGCCAAGGATTGCCCTGACTTTGTACCACTTTATTTATGAAACATGAGCAACACGGTGCTAGGAAGAATTACATGAGAAATGAATGCTTCGTTTTTTGCGTGTGAGACATCTGAGTGACAGTGGGCTGGGGCCGGGTGAGCGATAGGGAGGGGAGGCCTGCTAATGGGGTGTGTTGGAGGGGTGCTGTGAATGCTATTTGAGGGTGGATTGTGACCGGTGGAGGTGAGTGATAGCGAGAATTGCCACCTCCCGCGGTACAACAACAAAAAATCTGGGACGCGTCACGCGAAGGGAAATATCGCACAACACCAAGAGCGAGAATTACCTTACGAGTAAATGCATTGACGGGAGTGGTGTGTTATTTCATCACTGACAAAAACAAACCGGGACTTGCAGCGTCCCAGATGGCTTACAGATGTTCTGAGAAAAGTTCTCGGAAAGAGGATGATTCTTTTCGATTTAAAGCTTTCGTGACTGCAGGGATTCATCTTCTTGGTTCTTTCGGTAAAGTCATGTAGAAGGGAAGTAATAAAAGAATAAAAATAAAACATATATATTATTTTATTATGTTTTATTTTTATCATTTTATATCATTTTATATTATTTTATTATGTTTTATTTTTATTATTTTATTACTTCCCTTCTACGTGACTTTACCGAAAGAACCAAGAAGAGGATGATTCTTGTGACACCCAAGACAAGTGGCAATCCGACTGCGCGCGTGATGGTGGTTGGCTGTGGGCAATGGCGGAGCCAGGATTTTCAGGTAGGAGGGGCAACCCCTCCATCAATGAAAAATGATAGAGGAGTTGTTAGTAAGTAAGGACTTGTCCCTTGCTTTTTATTCGACGCGTGTGCGGCGATGGCGCAGCCATCGATCGAGGGTCGAATTCGAACCGCGTTGTGTGATCGGCATCGCGCTCGCTGAAGGTGAATGCCTTCAGGGAAGTCGTGTACTGTAGACGCAACTGCGCACAATTCTGTGAGTCGCTTATAACTGCTTTGCCGTTACTTATTGCCAATTATGGACTCAGACTATTGTCCTATCATCTCATCGAGTCCCTGGCACGTAATAATATACTGCACAGTGGCAGTGGGGGGTCGCAAAATGCCGATTTATTACTAATAAACCCTAATGATCTGATCGAAATTAGGGATTTCGATCGGATCATTGGGGGGGCACGTGCCACCCCCCACTGGCCCCGCCAGTGGCTATGGGTGGCGGGCTGGTGGAGTGCAGTGTGGTCGATGGATTTCCCTGACTGGAAGCACGTTCGCTTCACCGCAGTCTGACGTTGTCCTTTGTCGTGTCCAACGATTACAGGCGACCCACCGTGGCCAAGCTGATCAACCTCGGCGTGTGGGTCTTCTCGCTGACCGTCATCATGCCCATCATCATCTACGCCGACACGGACTTCATCCGCGAGGACCTCGTCATATGCAACCTGATCTGGCCCAACGAGACGTGGTCGTCGGCGTTCGTCGTCTACACGTTCATGGTGGGCTTCCTCGTGCCCGTGGTGGCCATCTGCCTCTGCTACCTGCTCATCATCGTCAAGATGCGCGTCGTCGCCCTCAAGGCGGGCTGGCAGCAGCGGCGGCGCTCCGAGCTCAAGATCACTCGCATGGTCATGATGGTGGTGGCGGTGTTCGTCGTCTGCTGGATGCCCTTCTACATCATGCAGCTCGTCAACGTGTTCAGCCGCGCCCTCGACCCGCGCCTCACCAACTTCTTCGTCATCCTCAGCTACGCCAACAGCTGCGCCAACCCCATCCTCTACGGCTTCCTGTCGGACAACTTCAAGAGGCTCTTCCAGCGCATCCTGTGCCTGCGCTGGGTGGAAGGCACGGCCGAGGAGCCCATGGACTACCGCGCCACGGCGCCGCGCAGTCGCCCGCTGGGAGGGCAGCAGCTGCCCGCGCAGCCGGCAGCGGCGGCGGCGGGGGGGGCTGGGGGGCACCACCACCGCCAACACAACAACAACAGCAGCAGCAACCCCGGGGCCGCGAACGCCGCCACGGCGGCGCTCATGGCCGCCCGCCTGGCCGGGAGCAGCACGGAACAGGGAGGAGGCGGCGGTAGGGCGCGCGCGGACGTGGGCGGCACCGCCAGCGGGAACTCCAGCACGGTGGGGGTGACCCCCGTGGCCGCCGTGGATAACTGCGCGGCGGCGCCGTTGCACACGGTGTTCGGCAACGGGATGTGCACGTCGCACACCACCACCCTGTAGCGAGCACGCGCGCGTGGCACGCATGCACGTGGCACGCATGCACGTGGCATGCACGCACGCTCGCTCGCTCGCTCGCTCGCACCCGGTGCGTGCGGTGTTCATCTAAGTTTGCAAGTTGCTGACTCGCCGCCCTGCCCCGTTCCCTTGGAGCCCTCCCTCTGTCTCTCTCTCTCTCGCCGAGCTGGTTTTCTGTGTTGCGGCATCACTAAGCGATTTTGTAGAACTTTCTGACCCGACCCTGCTGTACGTCTATTGTAAAAAAAAGAGCTTAATAGCTTATTCCTCCAGTACAAATACAGATTTGAAATCTGAACGTTAGGCTGCCTTTATTAGTGTGGTGATTTTCAGTGCAATATACACTGCAATTTAGTTTTTGCAAATTTTCCACGTTAAAGTGTTTATTTGTATATATTGTAGTCTGTCATTACAGGCATCCCTCGTTTTACTAAAGGGATGCGTTCTTCAATAAACACGGCGTTAAACGAAATTTCGCAAATCGGAATGGCTTTTCCCATTCATATCATGCTTAAAATTATGGATGTGTTTTGGATAGTCATTCCAACTCTTCTTCCTAACCTAAAATAAACACCTATATCACTTTCCACAGTACACTGATTAACAACAATGAACACAGATATACAAACGATTGAATGATAATTCATTTTAAACTAAAATAATTAACCTTTCGGGAAAAGCACCAACAGATCTGCATTTTGGAATTTACTGGGAAGGTGGTGTCGCGGATGGATGATGCAGCCTCCCACGTGCTCCTTGTTTTATCTCACGGCACGTGCCGTGTGGAATTTCGTTCACGCGGAAATTCGATTGCGTCGATCGAAAAGTGTCCACAGTTTGTCAAGTGCGAAATTTCATCAACCGAATGTTTGTAAATCGAGGGATACCTGCATTGATGTGCATACAAGAAGAACTGTATTCAATGATGTAAATAAATATATATATGGAAGTTCAACTGTGAAATTGGAGGGTGATTGCTGCCGTAGGATGGTTTGGTAGAAGATGCGTTGGCGAAATGTGATTTTTATAAACATATATATGGGAGTGTATTTTAAGTAAAGGAGGTGACGACGATGATGGATGTTCTGACAAGATAAGCTGCCACGGCTTCGGTGTTTACGGTTGTGATGGGCAGCTCCCTCCGACGCGTTTTCGGGTCGTACCGCGTGTTGTTTCGACACGATGTCCGACGTCTCGCTCCGCGTGCTGGGAATTCATTTCCCGAAGCAGCCGAGCAAAGATGTTGTATACAATCTGAAACACATTGAAGAGCAACAGAATCCATTGTTTTTTTTTATACTCCTTTTTAATTTCCACTCTACAAAAGCTGATTAATCTAGCACTCAACAACATTATCGATCCTTATCACACCATTCTGGCGCAAAGGGAATGCTCTCTAGCCAACCAGGCATATGTTTATCCAAATGGGCATTTAAAAATAGCCAATCTGCAGATGAACGTATTCATTGCATTCTATTGGTTTGGCTATTGTTATTTTTTCACGAGTGATTTCCCATAAAAAATTCAAGTGGATGCCATCATGTTTCATTATTAACTGGATTTGTCACGCAGCATCTGATTGAATCATTAGCAAGGGTAAGTGCAACTCTCTGTGGACGGTCTATCCATACGGCATGAGTTCAGGCCACAGAAAAAAGACGGTACCGTCTATACTTCATCTACACCGGTTCGTTAATGGCTGCTCTCAAAGGCCATTAAAAATGTTAAAGCTGGAAAAAAAAAGTACATCGATGTGAACATGGCCATCAATATATGCATCCGTTTTTCAACAGCGATATTGTTAAGTATCGAAAAATATATTCTGTAGCTAATTTAATGCTCAAGAGGCAGCAAAGTGTTGTACGGGGCCTGTCTGAAGTTTCGTGTTGGCAGGGACGGGTTTCATTCAGCGAAGAAAGAGAATGGGTTTTTAAGGAACGGCCTTTTAAATGCCCCAAATATTTGGTCAGGCCACTCGGCATATATCCGCTGGGGGGGGGGGGGGGTATTGTAATTGAGCAACCAGGTGGGAGGGTGAGATTAGATGAAGTGTAATAAATGTGCATGTAATTTATTACCACGGTTCCATTCCATCTAATAGCACTGAGTGATTTAACCAGGCTCGTACAAAAGTGGAAAAATATCACGGTTCACTTGTCATTTCCCCCCATGCATATATCCAGTAAACTCATACTCAGAGGGCTTAGGAGTACCGATGCCTGTATTTCAGAGAAGCGAGATTATATATATTTAAATAAAGACCTTAATCTGCATGTATGTATGTTTGAAAACCTATTGGGTACTTCCCAACAATGTAGAAAGCTGAAATTTGGTACGTAGCTTTAAGGACACAAACAACAGGAAACATTTGAAAAACCGAGATTTTTCATTTTCAGGCCCCCAAATCTCGATTTTAGGTGCCCCATAAAAATGTGCCTGATGTCATTCAGAAACCGTTCAAAATATAAGATTGCGGTTTTCTCATTTGATAGAGCCTTAAACAGCAAATAAAATCAAGAGGAGAACCATTATTTCATCTTTTTTTGTTTTTGAGATATTTCGGATTAATGCGGTTTTGAAAGAAAAAAAACTAATTTTATGACGTTCAAATCCCGAATAATTCGAAAACGGTCAAATATGAGCTTCCCCTCACAGAGTATGAAGTTATTAATGTTTAGTTCTAATAAAAAACGGGATCTTTAAATTGAGCGGTTTCCGATGGGTACGTCTTTAAATATAAGAAGTTGAGTCAAGTCGTCAACAATTTTAGGTTTTTTGCGTGGAAAAATACAATTTTTTGGAGTAGTTGTTCGTGTCTGATCGTAGATAAAGATTGTAAAGAAATCAAATCGGGTTAATTATTATATTCATTGAAAACTTTTGCCTGGCGAAGACAGGCTTTTTGAGCTAGTATTAAATATTTGGTTAAAACAAGGCTGTTTTGCGTTGACACGTCCATTTTGGTTAGTGTCACGTGAGATGCAAGGCATGATGGGACGACTGATCATATGCTCATAATTTCCCCTTTTTGCTGACTTAGAAATACACTTTTGAAGGTATTTATATGTCGAAGGGGTATTTAGAATCAGCAGCTATTGTTGGCCAATAACAGCAATTAATTAATAGAGTCTGCAATGCCAACGTGAACTACTAAAATAGAAATGTCTTATTTAAGCATCAGTGCATATCATTCATATGCGACGGGTTTTACGTTCAATGCAGTACATGCAGTACATTTAAACCAGGGGTGGGGAACGTCCGACCTTTGGGCCATATAAGGCCCGAGAAATCATTTGGTGTGGCCCTGCCAAGGCAACCGCAGGCGGGACTCGAAATTCAATAAATCTCGGAGCAAACCTGGAAAAGCAGTTGCGAGTAGCAACATTATCAATACCAGCGAACAACACACGCCTCGCCAAAGATAAGCAGTTCCAGCCATCGCATTAGGGGCGAGTTAATTAAATGTTTTAACAAATATAACAGGCGAATTTTTAAGTTGATAATTTTTCATGGCCCGCGAATGATGTTATAAATATCCAAATGGCCCTTGGCAGAAAAAAGGTTCCCCACCCCTGATTTAAACTAAGCGTAACATTACAAGATTTGCTTTAGCACAAGCAGACAACTTTGTAGGATGCATACACTTGCAAAAAAGTTACAATTCATTATATTAAATATATATTATATTCTGTTACTGGACTCGGTGAAGCCAGTGTGTTTGGCTTTCACGTGTTGTTGTTGGTTTCTAACGTACCGGTCACTGTCTGCTTCTTGGCATATTTTCTTGTGCTGCAATGTTGCATTTTTTAAAGAATAATATGAATGTAACATCCTCAATCCATTAAAAGGAACTCACCCATTACGGTAAAACTATCTGGTGATGTGGGGCATGAACGTCGCAGATCGTATTGTCCCACGAGGAAATTCACGAAATGACTCCACTACCCATGGGGAAAGAAATCCTTGGAGAATCGCAGACAATAAGAAGACTAGGGTCATATATAATAGGGGTTTCGACCGTAAAACTCCCACGGATAATAGGAGTCACCAGTAATAGCTTTGCAGATTACAAACATTGCTCTGTATGCCATGTGCCCTTTGACAGATAAGTGTCATGGACATCTTTAACATAGGTTGAGGTTAAATATTTGCATTCACACGTCAATGCATCCGCATCTCAAAGCGCTGTACAAAACGCACATAAAAGATGATGACACCAAAAGGGCAGTGGGTCAGAATGCAGCGTTGTAGAGACAACAATAAAATAAATTCTCTTCCGACAAGAAGCATGCGCGCAACATGGATTATGTAACCGCCGCCTTCCAACGTGTGTTTTTATTTTTATTTTATTAACGGTATGGAAACTGAAAGCTATCTCCTTGGGCAGATACGTTTTCATATTCGAAATAGTACGTTTTGGTTTTGGTTCTGCTTCGTGTTTCCAAGTTGCTGGGCAGCAAACGAAATCCTTTGATTAGTTTGGGCAGTTTCAATCGGGGTAAGAGCCTATTCGCTGTCGCGGCACAACTGTGGTCTCGAGTTTCATTCATCCTGGAACATTTTTTTTTACGAGAGTTACAGTGTCTTCTAGCCACGTCCACCGTTCAGTCCACCATTCCATCACAGACAACCACCCCAATCTAGCCATCCTATACCAAAAGGTTCTGCAGATCCCACGAACACAACTCTGTGTCCTTTAAACTAAAAAATAAATATGTGCCGTGCCTCAAAATTTGTTTAATAAACGGTGATTTTGGTGGATATTTACAGATGCTATATTCCTCCTTGCTAGGTGCAACGGTACGTTTAGATGTCTCAGAACGGGGAATCCATTGTGCTGCTCTTGGATATGTTTGTTTTTATTTCACGTAAAACGATTCATTGCCACTATTACTATTATTATGGACATTATTTGAAAGTTATTATGGTAAACCGAAAAGAACATTTGCTGGGGATTGATGTACGTGTTAATGCATGTGCATGTGTGAAATGTTGGTATGCAGCCAACGTGTATTTGGATTAAAAAAAGTCATCGACAGGTTAAGGAGTAATATGTGTTATATTTCACACTATACAATGCACAGTATAATCTTAGGAGGCTTGCAGAGTTGCACTGGAAATGCAGTGTTATGTGCATGTGTGTGCACATATACATTACTACACAGCAGATTGTGAGATATTTAATTGGAATATTTTTTTCGAGGTCTGGCTAACTTACTGCAGAATTCCTATGCTTAAAATAGTGGCACTTTGCTCCAGCCATGCAATAAACAAATTGTTGGAATGTGAAGCAAATATTAACTCCTGACTTTGATGTTTGCAGGCATCTCTGCCTCACACCTGACAGAGGGATGATTATGTTTAATTAAATACATCTCAGACACAAGCAAAATAATTTTGCATAATTGTTGATGAAGAGTCGCACAAGTTATTCCGCACAAATTAAACAAGGTTGCATCATATTCGTGGTTCTTTCGGTAAAGTCACGTAGAAGGGAAATAATAAAATAATAAAAATATAAAACAATAACAAACAATAACAATTCTCACGACAGGTGTGAAATCCACCTGAGGATGATTGCTTGTGTTGCAGTCGAAACGTCGTGAGAATTGTTATTGTTTTATATTTTTATTATTTTATTATTTCCCTTCTACGTGACTTTTCCGAAAGAACCAAGAATATGAATCCCTGCAGTCACGAAAGCTTTAAATCAAAAAGGTTGAACATCAGGCTTACCCTCAAATACAATGCTTCATGTACCAACAAGTTACATTGAAAATATGTATTTCTGATATTGAGTGCACTTAAAAAATGCAATGTTTTGGTCTTAACTTAAAGTACCATCTGCTAGCTTGCTGTAACATCATGCCGGCACACACTTGGCATCTGATTTATTTTATCTTACAAGGAAACAGGCAGCAAATAAATACGGTCATTCACACTGCTCATGTAGATCGGCATAAATCTCTTGTCACGCAGTGTCCCCACTACTGCAGAAGTTTTTTTTTCTTTCTTGAGTCAGGGGCTTGCTTTTGGGATTCGGCGGTGTGAATTAGAATTCTATCCATGGCTGAAAATAAAGCCAGAGTCAAACAACAACAAAGGCATTGGGCGCTATCTCCGTTATGAGAAGATGGGCCTCAATGCTAGGAAAGAGGCCGGGATGTGCGATGGGAATGGTTTTCGCGGCATATTGCAGACGGATAAAACTCGCTTTCGCAAGGTGCATGACTCTTGATATTCGTGACTCCTGCTGTACCTTGGCTGCAATCGCCTGCTCAGGTCACTGCTGTCAGAACTAGGGGGGGGGGGGGAGGCTCTCTGGAGCTCCCTCTGGAAGTTATTATTGACCTACTCTTTCACGCTGGCCAGACATCTGGGAAGCCATCTGGGAAGCCGGTGGGAGTACCACAAAGATCCCCCGTATAGCCTTAACAGACTGTTGGGGCAAGTGCTGTTAGCGAGCACCTATGAAGGCCGGCACGGCACACGAGGGGGTGGGTGGCCAACACCATGCCCGGCCGCCTTTGTCTCCCTAGTACTAATTTGAGGCTGAGTAGACCTAGGGGAGGCCCGGGACCGGTTCAGATAATCGTCACTGGTGTTGGCCGTGAGCGGGAATCGAACCCGGGTCGCCAGGTTCATAGCGCAGCGCGCTAACCGCTACACTACCGCTCCACACTAGTATCACACGTCAGCACACGCACACACACACAAGCTGTCAAATAACGAAACAAAGTCCTTGAGAATGAAACCGCGACATTATTTTATGAATATTTTTGAGCATTGCTGTTTGCTACTCCCGTGTCTATTTTATTGCGCGTGTTTGAAAATGCTACAAATTTATATCATTACGTATTTTACTGGTATAGTGTATAACGTATACATAAAACATGGAAACCGTTATTTGCACAGTGTTTATTTAAAATAAAACCACTCACATATTTTGTATTTATTTATGTCTTGGGTGAGATGTTTTCATTTAAACCAAATGCGCCATTCCAATCCACAACACTACACACGCTTGAGTGACACAGATACACAAAAAAACACACACGCGTGGTGACATTTGTTAATTATATGAAACTGCAACAACAGACGCAGGCAGAATATGCAGATAAAAAAAAAACTACGTCCTTTCTTTTTTTACACGTCACTGCTTACAAGGACAATGCAAGCTCCAGGAAGCCATCTGGCACAAATGTATGCATTCTATTGCTCGCCTTTCTCACGTTGACACCGGTGACATTCCACACCGTCATATTGAATATCGCTTTGAATAAAGAGTTGTGTCAAAATGTGTGGAGACCAACCCAATCGCATTTACACAGTTGCTATCACAGTCCGTTGGGACGCCTAATACTCTGAGCACCGTATATTACTTACTGTAATACTGGTAGGAACCAACTGGTTCCACCAGCCCACAGGGGATTATTGTGTCCGTCCGTCCGTCGTGCATTCAAAAGTGGGAGGGGTGGGGCTGGGTGGGGAGGGTGGGGAGGGGCTGGGTGGGGAGAGTGGGGAGGGGCTGGGTGGAGAGGGGAGGGTGGAGAGGGGAGGGTGGGGAGGGGCTGGGTGGGGAGGGTGGGGCTGGGTGGGGGGTGGGAGAGGTGGGGCTGGGTGGGGAGGGGCTGGTCACCCCGTGGTGCCCTTATAAAACTAAACGTTTAACCTACTCACGCCGGCTTGTGCCCGCCCTCACAGTCGGGCATATTTGCGGAATACACCGTTAACCCTGGCCACGTTCCTACCAGCTTCCTCCACAGGAATGTGTTTTTCACGCTCTGTCGGTCACGGTGAGGGTTTTTTTGCACCATACTTAACCAAGCCGGTCAGTCCGACTCGGTGAATGGGAAGCCTAGGGGAGCAGATCAAATATATAATTCGCTCATTGCTGTTAGCTATAGCCGGGAATCAAACTCAGGTCACTGGGTTCGTAGCGCAAGTCGGCACACAACAGCAGACATTCTAGATTTGAAGTTTTCGTGACTGCAGGGATCCATACTCTTTGGTTCTTTCAGGTAAAGTCACTTAAAAAAAGAAATTATTGCTGTAGTTTTCCCACCTGATGATGATTGCTTGTGTTGCAATCGAAACGTCGTGATTTAATTTATTTTATATTTTATACCCACGTGACTTTACCGAAAGAACCAAACAGCAGACATGCTCCACTTCACTCTGCCACAGTGCAGTCGTCAAAAAATTAACCCGTAAAAACAAAGTTTTTCACTATAAATACTTTATATGCATGGCGGCTAGAGTCCTCTCGTCCTCTGGCTTGAGATGGCTGCCACCTATGGGTCAGATGATTGCATGCCACCATTAAGCAATTGGTAATTAAATATAATTTTTTTGTCCTAAAAAGTGTAAAATTTTGGAAAAAAAAATGTCACGAACATTAATTGTCACGCACAACGAGTCTGTGTGGAAAATGTCAGCTCGATTGGATCACGGGAAGTGGGTTAAAAAACGACCGAAAGATTTGCATGGTCGTAAGCAAGCAAGCAAGCGCGCAAGTGAACTTAATATAAAGGATTTAAAAATGCAGTACCACTGGTCGCGAGACGCGATCGACTTGCTTCTTTATCATCCTTCTGAGATCGGTAAATTGCGTAGCTACTTTGTGGGAAGTCTACAGCGGGAAATCGCGTGGCAATGTGGAATTTCCCCACGAGGTGAGTGAAAACACAATGCTCATGTGGCCGCAGATTCACTTGATTTATCCCATTTTATTAACCAGGTCAGGATAAGAGACTCTGCTTATTGGTTTGTGTGTATATATAACTGGCATATTCCTGAGGACATTGTGTGCCGTGATATATATCTGTAATGTCCGCAAGCATTCATCAAATTGGAATTAAAAAGTAATGAATCTGAACGTGCTGAATCCTTGCATTTTATGTTGTTATTAAAGCCTCATTCATGGATTAATCAAATTCATAATGAGTGTTTACAAATGCAGTTCGCTTGAATTATATCATCAGGCATAGCTGTGTTATGAATTGACCACGTGTTAAATATTTAATTCTCTACTTTTATGGTGATTCACTGCCCTAAGCAGTTGCTTATATATATGTAAAGCAAATAAAATCCGTAACAGTTGTTAATCAATGTAAATTTTGAAACAATTGTAAATGTTGGTAATAAAATGTACTTGGACCGAAAGTTTAATTTGTATGAAATGTCTTGATAAAACATTTTCCACTTGCCACAGATTGTGAATATCTTCCAAACGTTAATTGGGATAAAACAGGGAAATAAATAATTGCGTGTAGGGCCAATATGATGTCACATCTATCCTAGTGGAGTGATGCTAAAGTAGATGCTCATAAAAAAGCCAACAAGCAAAGTGAATTGCGTTAATTCGAGGTGACGCAGTGTTTAGCACGCTGCTGCTCCGAACCTGGTGGCTTGAGTTCGATTCCTGAGCGAACATCAGTCGATAAGTGATATGTGACATGGCCCCAGGCTCGACCGGCTTCTACCAACCTGCACTAACCAGCGTGGTGAAGTATGGTCATCCAGAAATTGTGTTGACAAAGGCCTCTGAATAAGAATCATAATAACACTTATAAATATTTAACGTAAATTTGCGTGAAATTATACAAAAAAAATAGATGCAAATGAATAATGTCTGAAATTTCATTAAGCCGAGAGAAAGAAGGCACATTGAGCAGAATCTATTTTGAGAGACGCTGAGATGCAATGAGCCTCGCTTGGTGAATGTTCATCCGTTGACAAGTGAGAGTCGTTCTTCTGCGCTTGGCAAAAGTGAACACGGCATTACCCTTCAACGCAGCTTGTGATCCGCTTGATTTATTTGATTGCTGACGGGAAGTAATTTTTACTTGACATGGAGGGCGAACTTTTTGTAGTCGCTCAAAATTATTTCTGGGTTACGTCTCGTGGGTTTGCCATTGCAATATTTTCACTATGCGAACGAGTAATTTAATCTTCTTGGTTCTTTCGGTAAAGTCACGTAGAAGGGAAATAATAAAATAATAAAAATAAAACATAATAAAATAATTCTCACGACGTTTCGGCCGCAACGCAAGCAGCCGTCCTCAGGTGAAGAACAGGTCTGTCGGAAAGACAGCGTCTGAATGAACACCACCAGGCTTGGCAGCGTATATTTAAGCTGGGTTGGAGGGGGAAGAGCGCCTTGACAAAGGAATTTGCATATCAAGAGGGATTTAGCATATTTATGGGAAATGCAGTTATGGGATTAGTCACTACTTATGGAATGCGTAGGAGGTGGGCGGGGCGTTTTCAAAGTCATATTATGCCCGTGCATTATGCAATTTAATAACAAGTAATGCCATTCTTAGCAGTGTTATACAAAGACAAACATCCCCCACGTAGCCTTTAACAGTATGTTACGGAAGGTAATGTTAGCGAGCTACTTTGAAGGCTGACGTGGTACACGAGGGGGTGGGTGGCCAGTACCACGCTCGGCCGTCTTTGTCTTCCTCCTGGCAATGTTTACACTCGGCACCAGGTACTCGTTTGAGGCTGAGTCGACCGAGGGGAGGCCTAGGACCAGTTCACATAATCGTCACTGGTGTTGACCGTGAGCTGGATTCGGGTTGCCGGGTTTGAAGCACGCTAACCGCTACCCCCATACACGTAGGTCAACCGATACATTTCCACAGAGGAAAAGACACCCCATTTAGCACGTTAGCGACAACCTATTAAATCAGGCACTGCACTGACAGACCTGTTCTTCACCTGAGGACGGCTGCTTGCGTTGTGGCCGAAACGTCATGAGAATTATTGTATAATATTTTATTTTTATTATTTTATTATTTACCTTCTACGTGACTTTACCGAAAGAACCAAGAAGATATTCATGGTAAGTTCATACGTTCAACTGTACTTTTCAAATGTGTGTATGTCATAGAAGAGATGGGGTGTGATTCGAGGGCCTACATTCTTAGGGTGAAAGTTCAGCATCACCGCCTTATGAGGGCTTCAACAACAACAACAAAACCAACATCCCAAGTCACTTCACCAACGTGGGAGACCGCATTGAGGAGAAATTCGGGAAAAGTTTTGGGGTGGGTGGAGGGGAAGAGCAGTGTGGTGGGTGGCGGGGTCAGGGCAGGGAGACATGGGATAAGGAAGAGGAGAGAGAGGGGGGGGGAGATTAACACTGTGGCGGTCCAGCCCAGGATGAGACACCTGGCGTCCATCACCAAAGATGACAACAACGCAACAGCGAGCCTCTTCCTCCCCAGGCACAGCTTGCTGGGTTGCAGCCAAAGAAACACAAAACGATTTGTAGAGCGGTCCTGCAGGGACGCCGGTCCCAGGGACATGTCTGGCTTTGACACAGAGAGGGAGACGGGGCAGGACCCTTTACGAAGCTCACAAGGGCCCCTCTTGAGCTGGTCATCCGTGCGAATACTTTGGCGGTAGAAAATGCTAAAATGCACGCGTGAAAGCCGCGGGTAAATCCTTTACATTGTTGAAATATGCTTAAGGGGAATTGTTCTGTAACATTTGCCAGTGCTTACAATCATTTTCAATTTGCACATGCGACACAGACAATCCTCGGGGCCGAAGAAACGCAAGCTACTGAGGTGAGATTTTAGCATATTTATTGACGTTAATGTTCGCAACTTCTTCGGAATACAAATTGCAAAGTGAAGCGCCAGGCGTATAGACTGCGAGGCTCAAAGGAATGAAGGATATTTATGAGACAATGTGGTTAATTTTGCACCGTGAACGTCTCTCGGCAATATGGCCCGCGTCTTTGTTCAAACTCGATTTGTAAAAGAAGATATGAAACGCTTTTAAAAAGCTCAAGACATTGTTTTGTCGTGGTTAGAAATACCAATAACGGTGAAGAACTAGAATGCATATGTGTGTTGAACTTAGTTCGCACCGCACGTGGCCAACCGTGCACATTTTAATATCCATTACAAGACTTCCGATGGTTTTATTTCTACAGTTCACACGTTAAGAAATCCCCCCCCCCCCAATTCAGCCACTGAGACCATAGGGGAAAGTGCTGTTAACGAGAACCTACTCGTTCCTGCGTGGCACGTAAGAGCCTGCACATTTCCCAACCACCTTTCTCTCCCCCATTGCTTGACATTCACATGCCGCAGCAGAACGTGATGTGAGCTCATCGCCTGGCTGTCTTTTTTTCCTGCTCGTTTATAATTCGTTGCGTCTCTGCGTTGGTCTCTCTATCTTCGAGAGTGAGGGAATACATTGCAAGCGGGGTAGGATTGTCAGAGCAGCCTCGCAGAGCAATCGTAATCCAATGGCGAGAGCCAACGTGGGGTGTTGTAACAGAGCAGGTTTGTAACGATGGGCCGGTTGCCGATTTAAAAAGAATTCTGGGGGCAAAGCCAGACGGCCCGCGGCAGGTATTTTAAATTCATCGTTGCAGCTTGTTACGAAATCGGAACAAGGACCCAACTAAATGTTAGGATCAAAGGCTCTGGTTGGAAAATATGACATATACAAGCGAGCTTGTAACGAGCCTTGAGGAGACAGGAGGTCTCAGAAGTTGTGATATAGTGCTCTTGTTGGCAATTCGCAGCGCTGCCAAGTGTGAAGCCATAGTGCAGACCACGTTTGGCTCGGTAAAAATACCGCGGTGTTAAAATGAAAAACGGGACTTGCAACTAGGTTGTAAATAAGCGTATATATATTTTTTATAACCCGTAACCCTGTCTCACTGAGTTATTACATATTTAACATTAACACAGCTGGGAAGTTAAGCTAATCCTGTGATGTCACGGTGTTGTGCATCTTGACCCTGAGATGGCACAATGCCTGGCTCTCTGTGTGTGTGTGGGTGACACGGGTTGTGAAAGGAGATCGGGAAGTTAGGCTGCTCTGCTTACTTTTATGACATCGGCTCAGCACTGCGGGAAGAATGAGCTCTTGGTTTAAGCACCGAGGCAGCACAATTGACACTCGTTGTGGAAACAAAGGGATTGATGGCAGGTGGGTATGTAGTATCTGGGTCTGGCACAGTACAAACCCAGATAAACCAAACATTTATCTAAACTGGATGTTGTTTTTGTTTTACTAGGTAAGGTCCACTGAGCTATTGAACTCTTTTTCAGAAGCGACCTGGCCACAAATGATAACTCAACGAAGTGGCTCACCACGTGGAAATGTCTAGCAGCCAAATAGTCTCAACGCGTGTTTATAAAGGTGAAGGGAAAAACCGGAGGACCCGGAGAAAAATCCATGTGACTTCGGGGCGAATATGCAAACTCCAAATATGCAGGTGTCAGTGTTGGGATCGAACATACGACTTCCTGCATAGCAGGCAAGGGAGTTAACATCTCGCCACCGCGGCTTCCTATGCTACATGAGTTGAGTCTATTCTTTGGGTCTTTCGGTAAAGTCACGTAGATAGGTTCAAATAAAAGAACAAAAAACTACGACGTTTCGATGGCAACACAAGCGGTCGTCATCAGGTGGAGAAGAAAGAGGGGTTAGCCTCTAAAGGCAAACTGTTGATAAAGGTTTAAAAAATGGGCGTAGCCCATGTGACAGAACGGAATGGGGGGCGGGGCACAAGGGCCCTGGGACAGCATGGGCGGAGGAGCTTATGTTAATTTCAAGTATTAAAAACGGTGGGCTGCTACATGTCGGGCAGAGAAGGATATGTTAATGTGATGGGGGGGGGGGGGTAGAAAACTGGTGAGCAATGGAGAGTGCTGAAATGGCAAAATTACAGCCAGTTATGACCTAAACTGGTTGATAACGTCCTTCCAGTGATTGCTGAGTTTGTACCAATCTTCTCGGTTGAAATTGTGTCAATGTCTGTATATGTGGATGGCTTCATTAATGAATCTTTGTTTGATAGGCAGTGGGTTTGCAAATTACCTTCGTCTTAGGGAAATCAATCATGGACAAAACCCCTTCCAATAACAAAATTCAGGACCTACTTAATGATGGTAGCTATACAAAAATTAAAGAGATCCCACCAACAGCCTCGTTACGAAAACCAACAATATCATCACTGATTCGACATATTTAATCGAACCAACCAAGTGTTTTTTCCTAAAACCATCTGCTGCTCTCTCTTCTCCACGTGATGACGACCGCTTGTGTTGCGATGGAAAAGTCGTAGTTTTTTTTTACTTTACCGAAAGACCCAAAGAATATGAATTCCTGCAGTTACGAAAGCTTTAATTCAAGACTTAATTCTACTTAAGCACACAACGGCAGGATCCCACATATATCATACACAGGCTGTTCGGGTGTTGAGGCAAATGCTGATGCTTACCAGACCAGGCACTCATTTAAAGGCTGAGTCAACCTGGAGGAGGCCCAGGATATATTCAGACAACCACCCATTGATGTTACCTTTAGCCGGGACTTAAAATCAATGTGCTAGCTTTGTAGTGCCATCAACTAACCACTATGTTAGAGCATCCTTATCGAATACTCGAAACGCATTTTGATTCTAAATGCGGAGGGAAAAACCGGAGGACCCAGAGAAAAATCCACGAGAACGTGCACACTTCAAATATACAGCAGCAGGCGTCAAGGGTCGGGATCGAACCCACGACCTCCTGTATACCAGGCGTGGGATTTAACATCTCGCCACCGTGGCGCCCTAAACATGGAGCTCAGCGTGAGCCACAAACCCCCACTCGTAGTGCGAGGATTACAGGAATACTGAAACGAATCAGGCATCTGATTTACATTTAATGTTCCCGAGCTGTCCGATTACACAATGTGGTCTCATTCGATGGGACCGTATGGATCTTTGTGTTTTCAATTGATTACTTTTTTTATTTGCACCGCTAGAGTATATGTCAAGCCTTTTGTTCGGGGGGAAAAAAAAAATCTATGTATTGGACCACGCACTGTGTTCGTTTATTTTATATTTGAGATATGGAAAAAAAACATGCTGTGTACGTGTGAATGCACGTGTGTACTTGCAGGAAGCTCTAGGATAGTGGTTAGTAGATGGCACTACAAACCTAGCACATTGATTTCGAGTCCCGTCTAAGGGTAACATCAGTGGGTGGTTGTCTGAATATATCCTGGGCCTCCTCCAGGTTGACTTAGCCTTCAAATGAGTGCCTGGTCTGGTAAGCATCAGGATTTGCCTCAACACCCGAACAGCCTGTGTATGATACACGTGGGTTATAATCCACTTTGTTCAGCTATCATTTGTTGCCAGGTAGCTTCTCAGAAAGAGCTACAAGTGGGCCTTACCTGGTAAAATTAAATAAAAAGAGTCTGTACACGAGACACTCGCCTCTAGGAGAAGAGACGTCCCTGTAAGAGGCTATAGAGCACGTGTCACGTTTTCAAGCTAATCTGGCAATTATGCGGAGATTCAGTGGCGAAGGAGGTGAGGGTGGAGTGCAGCCGTGCAGGGGGGGAATCTGAGAACGGGATTTTGAGATGTCCGTGCTGTTGGCCGTCAAACGGCTGTAATACTGGGTCATAATTTAAATAAATGTATGTACTTCATGAAATGGAATCCTTTACGGAAAATAAAGGTGTTAATGTATTGAAATTGTGCGTGTGAGTGTGTGCACGGGTAGTTCATACAGGGCTCGCCGTTCGGTTTAATTTGTGCTCATGTGGGGAGACCGTTGCTTTGTTTTTGACATTTTACAGCGGTGGATTTGTTTTGGTAGTTGGGGTGTATTAATAAAGCGATCACATTTCTAGCAGCATCAACCAAGACACGTGGTGATCCAGCACGCTCTATATCTATGGGACTTTTTTGCCAGGATGAAGAATCATGAAACTTAATAATAGGATAATAGGTTTTTCCCCTTTTTTCTGGCAACAAAACAGCTGTGTTAAGATGTTAAAACACCAAACTGAAACCTTTTACAAGGAATCATGTCTGCATTAACCACAATGCGTGTGGCCAGAATGCAAACAAAAACATACTCTGATAGTGCATTGTCTTTGGTTCTGTCTGCCTTTTGGCGCCCTCTGGTCTAACACCGTTTGAGACGAGGCTCAGAGGCTCTGGTGTGGACTAATCAGTTTCAAGGACAATGCATTTTTAATCAGAGTATGTTTTTTGTTTGCATTCTGACCACAAGCAATGTGGTCAATGCAGAAACGATTCCTTGTAAAACGTTTCAGTTTGGTGTTTTAACATCTTAACACAGCTGTTCTGTTGCCAGAAAAAATGGTAATAACCTATTCTCATATTTTGGTACTGGCAAAGGAGGTCCCATGAAAAAAATAATAATAATTATAGGTGTAAGCAACACAGCCTCCCTCTTTTCCTCCCTCCCCGCCGGCCCTCCCCGCCCCACCTCCCAATAGCCACCCCGACTCAGGCGCTAGCACTGCCCATGCAGTGAGTGGCCCGTCGCGTTGTCAGACGTCGGCCCTCACCTACTTTCTCGTAGGCGCCGTCGACCAGAGGTCGCAACCGGGTACCCGATACCCGTACCCTACCCGATACCCGGCTACCCGTACCCGGCCGGGTACGGGTACCCGTTTGCGACCCTGGTGCGGCCGGGTATGGGTAGGCCGTGAGTCACTGGTGAGTCACCGTTTGTCACTCATTTCCCAAAGTCTTGTCTCTTCTCACAATTCAAGTTCCTAGAATCAACCCACCCGCGCCTGCAACATGGCTTCATCGCAGAGGTCGCAATCAGGTACCCGATACCCGTACCCTACCCGTACCCGGCCGGGTACGGGTAGGGTATGGGTACGGCCGGGTACGGGTAAGGAATCAAAACCCGTTTGCGACCTCTGCCGTCGACTACACAGGTAGCAATCCCACCACCCCCCCGCCCTTTGGCCTTTCCATGATGAAAGCACGATATGACAGATTTTTTTTTTTACATTTTGGTTCAGGAGGACATCCGTGTTTCTTTAACTGGCAGCTGAGCTGCCTAACCAGGATCCTTTTGGTACCCTTTGGCGTGAAGAGGCAGAGTGAGTGAATGTGCTGCAATACGCAATGTTTCTAACCCACAATGTGCTCTGAAGATGATTTACACAAAAAAATGTTCGGCCCAGGTGAAATGCTCAGTAGTGGAAATGGACCGGAACGCCATGTTGGAAGTGAAAATTTGAACCCTGACTGCATTCCAAAAGGAATTAAGGATTAATATTGTTTTGACTCACAGAGACCCACAGACACGCAAAAATATCAACAGACAAACAAAAAGGCCTACAGAAACGCACAGAAACCCACAGACGCACACATAGACCCAGAGAGGAGCGCAGAGACTCACAGACACGCACAGAGACCCACAGACACGCACAGGGGCCCACACACGGATCGAAGCTCCTCAGATCTAGTGTACGGTCCAGATCTAATGGGGGTTATAATTTTTTCCCATTTCGAGCCTTGGAAATGCAAAGTTCTCTGCTCATATACTCGAGTTTTTCTTCAGGTACCGTGATTTTTTTCTTCCTACCTAAAAATATAATCAAAAAGGTAGCAGCCCAAATGTTGCCAGCAAGACCCTCCTGAAAACGAGAATGTTTAGGCCAAGTGATGTTTTCAGAGGCGAACGAAGAAACAACCACAAATGTTACGTTCAAATAATCAATTATACACAGTACACCCTTCAACTTCACATGTATTCTTTGACGTTGTATAAACTATAGTTATTCACTGTAATCTCTTATCCTCCCCGACAACGTATTTGGGCCAGTCCTGCCCTCTAGTCGAGGTTTTGATTTAACAAAAAAAATCCATTGATCGTGGCTACGAAGGCTCCAACAAAAAGCTTCACCACTCCAAACGGAGAACAAACACAAAATAAACTACGCAACAAACTTAGATAAGCGTGACGTGAAAGCTAGATAGAGAGTGTAACATTTATGGATTCCCCAGCTTGGAAAGGCACAGACGGAAAACGATTAAAACTTTTTCACCCCCCCCAACCCCCTCGTGTATTTCAAGCCTCGAGATGGAGCCCAGCCAGTTTGTAAAAGTGCAGCTAGACTGAGGTGAGAGAAAAAAAATAATAGCACACAGATTAGAAGCTTGCATTGTCAAACGTACAGTGTCTCGGCAATGCATGCGGTACACAAGAGGTCCTAGTGTGTCCGTCACTTATAAAAGAGAGATAAAGAGGTGATATCGGAAAAAAGTATTCTCATTCATAGTTGCTCTTAGCAATGGGAAAAGTAACAGCTTTCCATTTGTTAACACGAGCCATACGCTGCGTGTCACTATATACAAGTACAGTAATATATGCACAACATGAGAATTGTTTTTCCCCTTTTTTTCTGGCAACAAAACTGACACCTTTTGTTTACAAGGAGTCATGTTTGCATTGACCACAATACCTGCGGTCGGAATGCAAAAAAAAACAACTCTGATGATGTATGCACTGTCCTTGAAATTGATTGGTCCACACCCGAGACAGCTTTTCTTAGAGCCTAGTCTCACATGGTGTTGGACCAGATGAAAAAAAAGGTGTCAGTTTTGTTACCAGATAAAAGGGTAAAAAAACAATTATCATATTTTGCTACTGGCAAAGGAGGTTACAATGGTATATGCACAACATTTTGCTGATATTCTCAATCCGTCAGTGGGTTTATATTTTTTTACCATACTTCACCACACTGGTCGGTGATGGTTGGTGAAGTGATCGGAGGGTAGGAGCGGGGTTGGGGGTAGAAATATTTCTGATATCACTTGCCACTGATGTTAGACGTGGCGGGTAATCCAACATCTAGCCAGCAGGTTCAGAGGGCGAGCGCACGATCCGCTCTTCCCGCAGAGTTCACTACCCCAGAGTCGGCATTCACTCCCATCAACTCTGGCGGAGATGACGAGCCGATCTTGCCGAGCGTTACTTTTTCAACGTACCTAGAATCAATCTTGATTTGAAGCTTTCGTGACCGCAGGAATCCATACTCTTTGATTCTTTCGGTAAAGTCACGTGGGTAGGAAATCAGGTGTGAAAGCAAGCAAGCAAGCAAGCTTTACCACCTGATGACGGACGCTTGTGTTGCGCCCGAAACGTCGTGATTGATTTTATTTTATACCTACGTGACTTTACCGAAAGAACCAAAGAGTACGTAGGCAGCGATTGCACGAGTGTCCAGTCCAGAGGTCGGCAAACCAACATCACAAGACGAGACATTTTTTCAATGTTTCAAGAGCTACGAATTCACGCGAACGAACACACGCATAGATATCACGTCACGCACGCGGTTTGCGGAGCCGCTGGTTGCCGATCCCCTGGTCCAGTTGGTGTCACGAAACTAGCAAGGGCAGTGTGAGGGCAGAGGCGAGATCGTGAACCGAGTGCTCAGCGAAACAGCGCCACACGGGCAGATAACAACGAAAAGGGAATGTCACCCAGTGAAGAGGAGGGGTGGTGGTCGTGTTGCAGCGGATCACACAACGCGCTATAAATCCGGCTTATCCAGGGTTGGATTCCAAGCCAACTGCTTACATCGGTGGCCACGAGGTGTATCTGAACTGGTTCCTGGGCACCCGCTGTTAGTGTGGAGCTTTGAGTGGATTATTTGCACTGCGCCCTGCGCAGTGTACCGAGTTTGATTTAGCAGCGACGTACGTATGTACGTTGAACTTCTTTCGCACCGTACGTAGCCAGCCGTGCTAATCGGAGGGTGCGGGGTGGGGGGGGGAATGACAACAACAAAATAAACACAAAAAGCGATTCGAGAGAAATGAGTTTCAAGTTCGATTTAAAAGGTCATTGCTCCGGTGGCCTCCTGCCATGCAGGGTTTGAGCGATAGATGTGGATCAGTGCTGCCGCACCAACACGTTTCCACCAACCCGCACTGACCAGCGTGGTGAAGTATGTTTCGATTTAAAGCTTTTGTGACTGCAGGGATTCATCTTCTTGGTTCTTTCGGTAAAGTCACGTAGAAGGGAAATAATAAAATAATAAAACATAATAAAATAATT
>CM025640.2:7409362-7438654 GCA_014621495.2 Entosphenus tridentatus
TCTTTCCGACAGACCTGTTCTTCACCTGAGGACGGCTGCTTGCGTTGCGGCCGAAACGTCGTGAGAATTATTTTATTATGTTTTATTTTTATTATTTTATTACTTCCCTTCTACGTGACTTTACCGAAAGAACCAAGAAGATGGTGAAGTATGATTAAGCAACCGACACGGTAAGGGTAGCTGTTTATAAAGCAGTGTTTAGGGACAACAGGCTGTGGTTATAGTAATAGTAATAGGTTTTTACCCTGTCTCATAGGATGTTGTTACTTTGTTTTGTTATTCCGTTCTGTTTGGGATTTTAATCAATTTCAGGGAATAAAAAAAATGCATGCTTGAATACAACAATTTTCAACAATTTCATGTTCATACAATTTGTACATGATAAGAAAATGTCATCAACAAAAGGGCAAACCACACAATTTGTTACTTCCATTCTGAAAGCAGATTCAAGACCTCACGGCACACCAACATATCTTTCTATTGTCCGAGCCATGATATAACGTTATAATTGATCGTGTTTTTACAAACGCAGCCTCGCCCATTATTTGATGTTTTTATTGTGGTCATCGCGCTGGAGTTTCCTTCAAACAGATCGAGGCTCAAGTAATAATCACTCACGAGCGAGGAACCTTTGCAGACAACACTCTTCTGAACAGGTTACATTGGCATGAATTGACACGTTTTTCTTGTACTCGTAATACACGTGTTGCCAATTTATTTTGGCGTGTCTGTTTGTTCCGCGAAAGAAATAACTTACTATTTGTATTCTTTTGTTCTTTCGGTAAAGTCACGTAGAAGGGAAATATTTTTTGTTTTTTTTGTTTTATATTAATAAAAATATGAAGCATTTTTTAAATTAAGTAATATATTTTTTTATATTTAGAAAAATATAAAAAAAAGATATTTTTTACATTTTATTTTATTATTTCCCTTCTCCGTGATGACTTTACCGAAAGAACCAAGAAGATGAATCCCTGCAGTCACGAAAGCCGAGCGTGAGCACGTTTCGCCGGTCTGTTGCGGAGGTTTCGCGGTTCGACACCAGCGACCAGCCTGGTTAATACTGCAAGGTGTTGTGTAAGCCGTAAATATGTGACGTCGCAGTTGACGCAAACGATCCCGTGATGTTTTTTTTATAAATATAGCAAAAATGAGAGATAATTTGTGTCGGCGTCGGTTGCAACTTTCCACGCCGCCAGTGTTCACTGAGCCAGGACCGGACATGGCCAATGCGGCCACCCGATGCACGAATAGCGCGTCGAAGATTCGTGGCCTGCGAGCGAGGCCACGAATCCCAAACGATCGAGCCACGTTGTAAACAGCTGTTGTCTTCAACTCCGGCAAAGGAGGAACGGAAGAGATCCACCCTGCGTCTGAACAGACAATTGAGTGGATAACAACATCTAAAGTTACATTATTCATCTGCTGCTCTTAATCCATACGAAAAAAAGATTGTCAAAGGGGCCGTCCATAAATGACGTCACGCGATTTTGGACGATTTTGACCCCCCCCTTCGTCACACGGCGTCACAAAAAGTCACACCTCCCTGAAATATGACGTCACAAAGCTCTGCTCCCCCCCTTCAAAATAAAACATGCTTCAAATCGCTTTAAACTATTGTCATTATCGTACGTATTTAATGTGGCGCTCCACTCTGATGTTGTAGGAGAAAACATTTATCAAAAAGACACAAACACAGACACACAAGCAGAGAGAAAACACACACAGAGACACACAGAGAGAGACACACAAAGACACACCGGTGTCTTTGTGTCTGTGTTTTGTCCTCTCAAATGTACCAATTTTTGGAAGAACGTAATCAACCAGGTGGGGTGTTGACTGTTGTGTTGGCCGACTCTCTGTGTGTGTTGCATTGTATTTCTGAGTTTACTATGTTTGTTTTTTGTCATTCATTCGTACCTGATGATGGTTGCTTGTGTTGCAATCGAAACTTCGTATTCTATTATTATTTATTTTATTTTATTCTTACGCGACTTTACCTAAAGAACCAATTATTGTTAGAGTGGTTGAGCACTTAAAGTGGAACATAGAAGATGGAAATTAAATTCTAGTAAAGAAAAACGTATTCTAGAAAAAAGGTTAGAAAAGATGTAATTCATCAAAAAAGAAATAACTTTTTAACGTCATTGTGGTGAAGCTTTGTGCAAAGAATTGTATTTTTAAATCCTTTATATTAAGTTCACTTGCTTGCTTGCTTACGACCGTGCAAATCTTTCGGTCGTGTTTTAACCCACTTCCCGTGATCCAATCGAGCTGACATTTTGCACACAGACTCGTTGCGTGACAATTAATGTTCGTGAAAATTTTTTCTAAAATTTTACACTTTTAGGACAAAAATATTATATTTAATTACCAATTGCTTAATGCTGGCATGCAATCATCTGACCCATAGGTGGCAGCCATCTCAAGCCAGAGGACGAGAGGACTCTAGCCGCCACGCATATAAAGGATTTATAGTGAAAAACTTTGTTTTTACGGGTTATCTTATTAATAGTGAAGGCATGAGCATGGCTTCTTAAAGACATGGCTTGAGAATGAAAGACAACAAACCAGAAGGCAGAAATTGATGATGTAAATTGTATTTCATTAATCGGTTTGAAAAAATGACTGAAAGTGATTGTTGTTTTTGAACTTGATAAATGTCTACATGTGTGGGTGGAAGTTATGGATAATGTCTATTTCACGGTCGTGAGCCAACACCACTGGAATCTCAAACGCCAGTTTTTGGAAAGGGCATAAAAAGTGATTGTTATTTCTTTGCTTTTATTATTGGACGGGGCACTCAGTTGGAAATTATATTGATTTCCTAAGCCTAGCTATAGTTGAATACACACAGGACAAAAATTGCCAGAGAATTGATGTTTGGACTTGATTTGGACTGAGCTCTGGTAGCAGATTGCTGGCTCGCTTCAGTGTCAAATTTATAGCTGGCACATAAAATAACTGATTTTTAGCAGATCTTGTTATGTTTATGGCTGATAAAACACTACACAATCGCCGCTCATAACACGCTTCCAATTACACAAAGCGAAGTAAATAATCATAAAAAAATGATAAAAATTACGATGTCATTTAACAGGTACGCTATCAAATTCCCTGGAAAACATTTAGCAAAATATCATTTAATGGGTAGTAAGGGTCATTCTAGATTTGAAGTTTTCGTGACTGCAAAGATCCATACTCTTTGGTTCTTTCGGTAAAGTCACGTAGGTGAAAAAAACAAAAATTAAAAATAGAAATAAATAAATCACGACGTTTCGATTGCAACACAAGCAATCATCATCAGGTGTGACAACCACAGCAAGGACATTTTTACTGAAGTGGGAGAGAAACCAGGGTTAGGGCAGTTAAATAAGTCATAGAGGGGGAGGGTGGGGGTGGTGGTGAGAGGAGGGCGAGCGCTGCAGGGACGCTGAGAGCAAAGAGGCAACATGATCACTGCCAAGGTAGATGACGGCATCCAAAGCAAAATATCCGCACTGCTAAACGCTGAAGATGCAATTAACTCGGTAAAATAGACTAATACCCGGTAAATAAGGTGGAACAACTATGAACAGTTACATTTTACTTGGTTAATAACATATTTCTAATGATTTAGAGAGGGGAGCTAGAATTTGAATGACAGTATAGCGTTTGTCATTTAAAACATGTATGTATTTTTCAGGATTTTAAAAAACATAAATATACAGTTGTAACAATAGTCACAATATGATATTATTTGCTAAAATTGACATACGATTGCCGTGACTCTCATATATAATATATTGTAGCATTGCCCCATAATGGTGTAGAGGAGTAAAATGGGGACGTGACGTCAGGTGTGCCGTTCAGGGCGATGACGTCACGTCTCCTCGGGTACTTAAGGGAGACCCCGTGACATAAGCGGGGTCACTGTGGGAACGGGTTGAGTAAGCAGGGTGAAGAGGGAACCAGGGGTAGAGAGAGGGAATCGAATAGGGAGTCTGGGGAGAAGCCGGTGGTAGCCGTAGAGGTGCTTCTCTCTCCGCTCGGTGGAGTCGGCAGAGTCCACGATGCGACACGAGAGAGAGAGAGAGACCGGAGCTAGCCGGCAGGGACCCGGACTCAGAGTATGACCCCTAGCCCCTGGGAGTTGTGTACCCTGGTGTGTAATATTGTTAAGCTTTACTAAACCCTGGCGAAAGCCTTTAACTTACCTCCGTTTCCGAGTACGTCCGTGGGAAGTTCTCTACAATGGTACTGGCACGCATATTTCCACACAACAGGCCTCTGAACACTTTATACTGAGCAGGGATGCACAAAACGCTGATCGCCTTAAAATATCACTGAGAAACAATTTACTAATTCAGGAGATCGTTTCAACCGGGGGTTTCACAAGTACAGTATCTTTACTTTAAACAAATGTAATAAACTCGCGGTTACGCGAATCATATTGGATCATGAGCCAACACATGGCTTGAATACAAATGTTGCAATGAATTATACATCAAAGGGACAACACATTCAATTACCTTTGAAAACTTGCTCGGAGCACATGCGGATTAATGTGTTATTACATTCACGGGACATGTAGACAAGTTAATTTGTAATAATCACCATTACGAATGCCAAGTGATGCAAATGGACTTTGTAAATGGACACAGAGTGGCAGACAGATGTCCCATATCCACTGCTACATCGAGATGCTAACTACCTCACCTGCTATATAGGAGGTCGTGGGTTCAATCCCGACGCTGACGCCTGCATATTTGGAGTTTGCGTGTCTCTCTCCCCGTGGTCGCGTGAATTTTTCTCCGGGTCCTCCGGGTTTTCCCTACACATTTAGAATCAACATCACGCGTTATAGACTATTTGGCTGGTATACATTTCGATGTGATAAGTCACTTTGTTGCGGCCAGGTCGCTTCTGAAAAATAGCAATATAGGTCAGTGGGCCTTAGCTGGTGAAGTTAAAACGCTTAATAGTTTAGATTATCATCAAACATAAATCTACCCAAAAGTATTGTTTTGCAAAGCAGTCAGCTTGCAAATTAAAATAAAATGGGTACCACGTGCTTTTGTGTGAAGTCCAACGCGATCATTCCCAATAGTGACGGAGGGCTGCCAACTGAGAAAAGCAACCTGCAGTAGCACCACTCGCTTAAGCGTGAAGATAGTTTGATTTGACGGTTTAAATGTAGATAAATAACTGCACAATGTAACAACAGTCACAACAACAACAACAACATCAAGTCCATTGTTCCAGGCTAAGAAAGCTCCGCGAAACTACGTTGTGACTTGCTTGCAACAAGCTGAGGTGTTCATCTTCTTGGTTCTTTCGGTAAAGTCACGTAGAATGTAAATAATAAAATAAAATAAATAAAACATAATAAAATAATTCTCACGACGTTTCGGCCACAACGCAAGCAGCCGTCCTCAGGTGAAGAACAGGTCTGTCGATAAGACAGAGTCTGAATGACACGTCCTGGGCTTGGAGCGTCTATTTAAGCTGGGAGGGAGGAGGAAGAGCGCCTTGACAAAATCTTTAAATCGAAATTTAAGCTGAGATGTTTTAGCTCTGGGAGGAGGGGAGGGGGGCATTAAAAGATTACATATATTGATTTCAAAGCTCTCGCCTGGCTTAGGGATTCCATTTAAGCACAATAACCTGACCCTCCCGGCCATTTGCATGATCCCTCGCAGCAAGGGCGTTAGAGGTGTTGATTGAAGATTGGCTCTATGGCCAGTTTTCACGATCAATTATTCATATTCTTCAGTGTTAATTGCCACATTAGATTTATGAGTACTGCCAACCTAGGGTTCCATGCACACGATGTGGTTGTGGATGACTGCTGCGTAAGCATTGTTCATGGCATGCGCGGTGTTTATTGCAGTCACCACGTGTATTGTCTACGACCATCAGCTGCAACAATGCTCGTCAGATGTCTGAAGCTAAGCGTGTATGGGCCGGGTTAGTAGATGCCCATGATTAAATGGGGTTTGTCGTCGGAATGAGTTGATGTCTCAGCCACCAATGACTGGTGTTCCAATTATTTTGACGAAATTCCCAGATCGGAGAATTCAAAATAATCTCATCACGTGATGAACATTACGCCGAAGCAGGGTGAATGAAAACACATCTGCCCAACCCCCCTACGGGAAATGAAAGGTCACTTGAAGATATCTCAGTCGTAGTTTTGTGATATCTCCTTCCACGGACCATTCTGGAACACAAGAATGCACTGCTCTGGAAGAGATCCCAATGGATTCCTGACCTCGTGACGTGGCGCTGACGGAACAATTGAGAGGCAATTTCGAGGAAATACGAAAGGAAAACGAATAAAGGAGACAAAATAACGTGAAGTTAAAATTGTATTTCGCGTGACATCATGTCTTCTCTACTTTCAAATAAACAAAATATAGCCAAACCACCGACTGTTTTGAAAGGATGGCTGCAAAGTAGGCGGTGTTTAAAGCCGAATGTCATTCTTTATAGATAAATAATTCGAACAGCATTGCAATTTGAATTACGTCTATTTATTTCCTGTCGGCGAGGATGGGCTGCAATCGCGACAATAATGGCTAATTGTCAGAAATTAATACATATTTATTCATTGATTTAATTAAAACTGGCTCTACGTACAAAAAGTCCTCATTTGGCAACCACCAGAAAACAGCTTTCACTCATTCATGCTTTAGTTATAGCCTAACAGAGCGCCACATCACATTTGAATACAGTACTCACCTGATTAACTTTCATGCTTTTGCTAACTCGTGCCAATGCTGGCGGAAGGGCCTTCACTGCAAAGAGCACTGGAAGGCCCCTGTAGAGGGCATTTGCCTACTTTTCCACGCTGGTCAGACGCCTTAGAAGAGGTGGGAGAACTCACACTTCATCCGGCCTGTCGATCGATCTACTGTGGTCATGCACACCTATCTCTATTGCTGTGTTTGTGTGTGTGAAGAAGCGGGGGTGATATATGAGACTTGCACCGTTATTTCGACTGCCACGACAGGAGATCAAATTGGGCCCCGGCTACATCGTGGCAATAAATATTCGGAGACAGTTTTTTTTTTTGAACATTCTACAAAACCGTGAGAATGAAGGATGGAGCCGGTTATTTCTGAGACAAGAACATCATCATCATCATATTGAAAGCGTTTCTCAACGAAACGTGACGTGAAAAGTATGGTTTTCGTGATGCCCATTCCCTTTGTCGTTGAAAGTGGCGGCGTTGTGGTTGATATTCAATCTGCGGTGTTCCCCTATTGGCTACACATGTCACAGACAATTTGGAAAATGTACATTAGCTAACTCCTTGCTGTCAACTCACATTTTCAGCCACTGCACTGGCACAGTGTCGAGAGAGAGAATCTCAAGAGATTTTAGATTGACATTAACTGCAAACTTTTCTTTATAACTGATGTACTCTAGAAATAATGAGATGCCTCAGTAAAAGGCTTTTTTTGGGAGCAGCGAGCACATTTCGAACATGACAAAGAGTCACATTATGAAACAAAGTTTTGTTTTATTACTTCACAGGATGATGAGAGATGACCACACATTTTGGGAATATCGTCAGTCATCGGTGGACTGATCCCTGGCTGCAGATGATGATGGTGATGGTTTGAAGGTCTTGTTTTGTAATAATGACAATGGCACGTAATGTAATCCTGTCATGTAAACATGTCAAGTCGCAACGCCGTGTGTTGGGTCACCATAATTCACCATGCCGGGCAGTGTGGGTTGATAAAGGTGGGGATGAGAGAGGTACAGTCCAACAAAGGTTCTACCCTCTGCCGTCGGCCATGTGGCCCACATTCCCGTGACCAAATCACCCAGAAGCTAAGCACGGTTGAGCTTGGATAGTGCTTGGATGGGTCACCCGCATGCATACTAGGTGCTATAGGCTGCGAGGCAGCCTGTGATACCGTATACAATTTATTTTGGGCTTCAGAAAATCTGGAAAGCCCGTCTTTGTTAAGTAGCTGTTTTTTGTTGTTAAAATATTCATTCGTGCATGCCTGACTATAATGAACCTCGTGGAGGCTTATGTACTGCATTTTCCAATACCAGTTACTCATACGATTCCATCAGTCACGAGGTGGTGGATGCAGGTGGGGAGAGGGGCAGCACTGTACTGTACCTTCAACCTGCTGACTTGATTTTGTGAATTTGATTCCCCGGTGACGGCTCATGTTGGCGATTGATGTATTGAGAAGAGAGCTGTTGCTGGCACTCCCCTTGCACGAAACCGCACTGACCAGCATGGATAAGTGTGGCCAAACAACCTCCGCGACCGACTAAGTGTGAGGAGGCCCTTCGTCTAGAAGTAGACCGCACAACGGAGCTGCAAAATAAACTAAAGGGAACTTAGGATGAACCCCCATTGCTTTGGGCCAAATAGTGTGTTCTTTATCGAGTGGCCTCACACTCAAGCTTCTTAGAGACACACACATTAGAGTGGCACGCGGAGGAAAGCGACAAAGTGGAAGACCTCACGCCAGATATAATTGGACAACGTATGCACCCCATATACACCCCATTTCCACTGCGACATCCGTGCCGAGCCACTGGCTATTTGCCGAGCCGAGTCAGAACTAAAGCGTGCTATAATGGCCTCACAAAACATCTCATATTGGGGGGGGGCGGGGGCGAATGATGCACTTCATTGTGGTGTGACATGATGCCCGGTGAGTACGTGGCGTCACCGTGTCATCTACATGCGTCTCGACTAGTTCCATGAGCGAAGGGGCTCAGCTTCTACTGTGTATGTATGTTTGTTGAACTTCTGTTTACTCTGAACTCGCTTACCAGTTTATTAAGAATACCAACAACAATAAAAGTATATCCCTGGTGGGGGCAGTGGTTTGCGCTTAGCCGGGGAGGTTAAAGCCAACGACCCTGACTCAGACCTCGAGAAGGTGGCAACTCACCGCAGTGTGGAGAACTGCTCCGTTCTAATGGGCAACGTTCCGTCCTAACTTGCACCGCGCCATCCTTGCAGGCACAGCGCTACCCAAGCGGGCATTTGCAAGTATTAGAAATCAAAAAATCCTGTCGTGCCAAGAACGAAAATGGCGCTCATCCAAATCAGTTGAACCGGGCGTTTTTTTCTCTGAATGTATATTGGATTTCTTTCCCACCATACGTAGCCAACCGTGCCGATCAGAGGTGCGGAGAAAGGACAACAAACTAAACACAAAAAGCAGTTCCAAAGAAATTAGTTTTCAATATAGATTGAAAAGTGCACAGCTCCAATGCCGAACTAATATCGGAAGGAAGAGCGTTCCAGACGGCCGCAGAAGCGCATCCGAAAGCGCGCGATGCAGTGACCGTCTTTGTTCGATGGCGAACCAAAATGCCTGGCACCTCTCGAGCTGCGCTGGGCTGCCTGAGCACAGCCCCGGTGCGGCTGGGCTGTACTGTGGAGAAGTGGTCGCAGGGGAAAGTGGAGGTCAGCCGTCGACCTTGCAAGAGCTGTGGGACCTAACGGAAGGAATGAGGGTGATGCCAAGGGGTGGAGGCATCAATGGCTTTGGCCGTGATGATGGCCTGAACGTAATACCAGCTAAAATGGTTGCACGCATTGCAATTCCATTTATTTATCTATTTTATTTTAGCCAACGGTCACGTTTCAAAACATTCCTTTTACAACTCTCTGTCGTTGTGCTTTGAAACGACTGACGCGGCGGCAGTCGTGGTTGTCAACAAGAAGACGCTCGCGTAACAAAAGTAAATCCGTTTACAAGCGCATTCCCTGTAAGTGGATAATAGCTTCTGCTTGCAAAAAAAAAGGCTATTGCCATTTTTACAGAGGTGCGTTCGGGAGATCAGTTCGGATTTTCTACACATTTGAAGAAGGTATATAAAAAAAAAATCGTTTTCAAACAAAATCACTTCAAGGTAGGAGCAGGGAGATCTGCACGATTATATGGCCTATCAACAGCGCTTGAAAAATGCCCACATAAATGATGGTGAATATTTCATGAGGTTTGGAGATGGAAATTAATCTGCTGGCGGCTTTCTTCTGTGGCCGTGACCCACGGTTGTTTTTCAAATCACGCGTGGCTAAGAAACCATAAAGGAAAGCGTGCCCTTTATGTGATGCATTTCAGATTGGATTGTGTAACCCTTACACTGAGTGACTGATGGAGCAGAAAGCAAATGCAGGATATAGGAGCGTTGTTGCGCTCGGAGCGCTTGACTTGGAATCACAAGGGTTGCGAGTTCAATTCCTGATCGGGGTTGACTCAGCCCATCATTGCTTTTGGGTCGGTAAAAAGAGTAACACTTTTTGCAGAGCGAAGAGTTGTTCTTTGAAGAGACTGTTCATGTGAATGTGGAATTTACACCGCTCAGTTAGGGATAGAAACACGGTCACTGATGAAATAAAAAAACTGGAAACGTGTGAAAAAAAATGGAGAAATGCTCGCTTGGAATAACATTGAAAGAGGAACACATGGACGAGTAGGACATAGGCACACTAATGACATAATCGATCTGTGAAGAAAGTTAAGTGGATTTGGGCAGGACACTTAGCGATCAGGGACGATAGTCGGTGGTCAAGAATAATAACAAGAGTGGCAAGCCAGGGCATGGGTCACCTCCGTTGAGATGTCTAGCAAGGAGACGGAGCAATGAAATCGGCTCATGTGCAGGCGCTTGGCGGATTATTTCATCGCACGATCGTGAGAGGTGCTTGGTGGCTTTCATTGAATAATATTGGATCAGTATTATAATTGTCGGGGCTGATGATTGCTGTGTTGTAATCCAATTGAGTGATTTGTGGGTAAAGTTTCAAATTTAGAAAATATGGTCCATGACGCGAGCACACAACGGCATACTCTTGCGGATAACGTGACGAGATATTTAATATCCGCTATAAAGCGGACAGCATTCTTTTTGTTACGGTGAATGCACAATAATGATCAGGACGGCTGTTGTATTCGATCCATGAGCCTCTCTACAACGATCAGCGATTGTGCTACCGCAAGGCCATGTCACCACTCATGTCACCTGCTTGGCGGAGGCTTTCATCCAGGACGATGACGAGGAAGGGACACCAGCAGAGGTGAACACTCACCCCACTTTCGAGCAGACACTTTGACTTGAATAGATGCCAGGGAGCTGTAACATCGGTATGTTGTTACAACTATGTTGATGCAAGATCAAAGAAGATCCCCATACGATTATGGATAAGGAAACAAAATTCCGCAAAGGAGAAAAAGTTTATGTAATTAAAAATTAATTATAGATTTGTTTTGATTATCTGAGTTGTCTTGAGAAATTAATAATAGCGACATTTTTTTTGTAAAAAAAGCATTGCCTCAAGGCCACGAATATGTGTGCTGGCTGCATATTAGTGGAAATATGTCCACGCCAAATGAACTTTGTTTTCTTGTGAGCAATTTTTTTTACCAGTGAAAGGATTTACCTCGTGCTTCTCAATTCCCTCTCAGATGTGACACGCAGGCGTGAGTCAGAGCTATGAGAACCCTCATCAGGAAAATATGTATAAGGAGGCTTGGAACGAAAGCTTAAATGTCAACATCGCGATGATTTATTTACTCATTATCGCTTATCAATGCAGTAGTACGCCAAACTGACCGTGTAATGCAATTATTGCGGTTAACAATAAAAACAATGTTACGTGACACTGGCAATATAGTACGAGCAAATTACGACCTCAATAGTAACTCGTGCTGAAAATACATTGCTGCTGTCCGTATTACCGAACACTGTCCTCGAACAAAACATATATAATCAGCGTACGTGTTTGGAAAATGACAAGTCTTTAGAGATTTTATTTATTGATTAAGAAGGCAGATTGGGTTTAACGGCAATGTCGATAACGTAGTTATTCTAGCTTCCTACATCACGACAAGTTCAGTTGTTACAATGTTAGAGTGTTTTACTTTGATGTCCCCCAAGCAAAATATCTAATTCATGCATTAATTAAGACATGAAGTCTCCGGTCCATAGACAGGTTGGAGGCAGAAATTCCATATCCGTGCCCCTATATCTCCCGCTACTCTCTTCGTCTGCCCGCACCTCCTCCCTCTCGCAACCACCTGCCCAATCACCTCCTTCACCTCATTCCTTCTCATTACCACCTGCCAAATCACCCCCCTCTTCAGCTCATTCTCTCTCACTACCACATGACATAATCAACTCATTCAGCGCATCTCATTCCCACTGCCACGTGAGCAATCCACCTCCTTCAGCGAGCCGTTGCCACTCACTGCTACACGCCCAGTCCAATTTTAAGTGGAAATCATCTAACCACTGTAAATTGCAATGCACGTAAAGGTATTATGCCACTGCAAATAAGTGTATCGATTCATTAGAATTGTTTTTTTTGTTCAACACTCGAGTGGGCTTTGCGGTTTGTATGGCTAATGTGTGAGGATGTGAAACTGAATTTTCATTGATGGAAAAATGTGTTAATGACAATTGCAATTTATCGTCATGGACTGCTGGATAAATTCCTCTCCCAACTGCATAAATCATTGGGGTTGTTTATACGTACTTTTTTTTTGTTAAGGCTCCCCGTTTCTTCCCCCCTTCCAACCCAGCTTATATACATGCTCCAAGCACGTGTGCTTTTTCATTCAGACGCTGTCGCCTCGACAGACCTGGTTTTCACCTGAAGATGGCTACTTGCGTTGTGGCCGAAACGTCGTGATAATTATTTTATTATGTTTTATTTTTATTATTTTTGTACTTCCCTTCTACGTGACTTTACCGAAAGAACCAAGAAGATATACGTACTTTACCAAGCTGGTCAGTGGGGATGTGTGAACTGACGTAGATCACTCACCGCTGATGTTAGCCGTCGCCGGGAAACAGACTGAGGGTTCACAGTGGTGGTGCGCTAAGCACAACATCACAGGCCCAACAATATGATTGCATCTGATTCCATTTCACTCGTAACACTCGTTCCCGAATATACAAGGGGTGCTGTAAATGACACATCTTGCAAAGTTGTACGTATTGTTTTTATTTGGAAATCTTAAAATGTATACGGTAATAATTACACTGGTGTACAATTTTGTAGACGTTGTCTGCTTCAGAGATGAAATGTGCTGCTTATTATGGATTTTGACGTGCTGAGTTCAAATATGACAATAAAAACAACTGATTAGCTACTGTTCCCAAGATATTAAAGTTTATACATTTTACGTCTATGTATATTGTGTAGACAGAGTTTTACTCATACATTGTAAACCGAGGTCTTTTCATGTGTTTATGGTTGCTTAACATGGTAACATATCACCTGTCCTGTTCATGTAACACTTAAAAAATCAGCAAAGGGTTATATAAATAAAATGTATTATGAAACAAAAGGCAAAAAACTATTATGTATATATAAGTACTTAGTTTAGTCCTTATTCAGTGTCTATTCAGCGCTTCTTGGCTTGTCTCTTGTATTCATCAAATGGAGCATCTCTTCTGACTGTCCAGCAATAGTCTGCAAGCATCGATGGGCTCCATTTGCCCTGAGAGTGTTTCTCCATTGTCGCAATGTCCTGGTGAAATCACTCACCATGCTCATCGCTCACTGCTCCGCAGTTCGGTGGCGAAAAAAATCTAGAAGAGAGTGCAAAAAATGTATCGTTAATGACATGTTGCAACCAAGGCTTTTGTATGCCTTTAAGAGGGTTTCCACCAACTCTCTGTAGTTGTCTGCTTTGTTGTTTCCGAGAAAATGTGTTGCCACTAACTGGAAGGCGTTCCATGCGATATTTTCCTTGCCACACAGTGCACTGTCAAATGCATCACGAATCTGAGAACCAACAAAGAAAGACACCTTCCTTTATCTTAGCTTCATTTAACCTTGGACAATTTCCACGGAGGTACTTGAAAGCTACTTGTGTTTTGTCCATGATTTTGACAAAGTTCTTTATCAGACTCAGCTTGATGTATAAGGGTGGTAACAAAATCTTCCTTGATTCAACAAGTGGTTTCCTCCCAGGCTCCAATGACTGTCGGAGTGGCCAATCTATATTGATGTAGTGAGAATCTCTCGCACGACTATCCCATTTGCAGAGAAAACAGCAGCACTTTGTGTATCCAGTCTGCAAATCAAGCAAGAGAGCAACAACCTTCAATTCGCCACAAAGCTGCCACTGATGTTGGTCATAGTTTATGTACCTCAAAAGTTGTTTCATGTTGTCATAGGTTTCCTTCATATGGACTGCATGACTAACTGGAATTGATGGGAAAACATTTCCATTATGCAGCAAAACAGCTTTAAAACTCATCTTCCATTAATCAATTAACAGTCTCCACTCATCTGGATCATGAACGATGTTGAGGGCTGCCACCACACCATCCACTTTGTTGCAGGCTATAAGATCACTTTGTATGAAGAAGAATGGAACAAGATCATTTTGACGGTCACGGAACATGGAAACCCTAACATCACCTGCCAGGAGATTTCACTGTAGCCCAACAGCTCTGCCTTACTCTTGAGTAGTTCCAAATCCCAGACAAGGTCTTTCAGTTCACCTTGTGTTACGAGGTGTGGATCAGAGGAGGATGATGGGAGAAAATCTGGGTCATGTGACCTTGATGGTTCAGGACCAGCGAGAATGATTCTGGTGCATAAGGAACCATAAGTTCTTCTTCGTGGGGTATTGGGCATATAGCTGAAAGAACGTTTGGATAATGCACAGTCCACTTTTTCTGCTTTGACACACCTTTCCCAACTGGAGGCGCCATGCAGAAGTAACAATCGCTGATTTGATCTGTTGGCTATCTCAAAACCATTGGCACTGCAAAAGGCATACATTTTATTTTCCTGTTCAACCACTGGCAAATATTTGTTGTACAAGTGTTGCAGCATATGTGTGGGGCCTACATCTGGTCCTGATCTCGAATTTTGCAGATAAAATAAAGGTGATAGGCTTTCTTAACCATAGTGGTTATGCTGCGCTTTTGTGATGCAAAAGTCAGTTCACCACAAACATGGCAGAAGTTATCTGCTTTGTTCACACAAGTACGAGGCATCTCTGCTCCCTTTGGCTAAACAGAAATGTGTCCCTTTGCAAAATCAAACACTACCAAATAAGAGAGCACAACACTGTATGATTTCTAGAACTGAAATGGGGCAATTTGTTCAGCAGAGAGATGTAAGCCTAGTTATGATTTCATCATCCAGAAATTCTAGGAATAACATGATGAAATTCATATCATGTATGATGCAATACCAGGTTCAAATAGCACCATTCGTTGTCTTGCTCAAAAGCAAGTACTGTCCAAAACTAGTCATAGATGTATTCATAGATCCAGTCAAATATGTATTTTTGTCATTTCTGGTTTAAATCGAGATCCCTTCCCTTAATAACTCACTTATCCTCTGCAATTCCCAAGTCAAGGGTCGTAAATGGTGACCCAGTAGCATATCTGGAAAACTAGAGCCAATCAAGAATTTTAACGTAATTTTCATTCTCAGTGACCCAGAATTAGTAAAGTTGAACTACATCTATTTCGGAATAATTTTAGCTGTAGACCAGTGCTATTAAGTGTACTCCAATTTCTTCCCACACGAATTGGCCAGAAATGCCGGTGCAGTATCTTCCTGAAAAAACCCCTATAAGCAATGCTTTATTTTACCAGGAAAGGCCCACTGAGCTATGTATTTCTTTTTCAGAAGCGACCTGGCCACAAATGATAGCTCAACGAAGTGGCTTATCATGTGGAATTTTACAGCAAACAAAGACTCTAAACGCAAGTTGATTCTAAATGTGGAGGGGAAAACCAGAGGTCACGGAGAAAAATCTACTCGACCATGGGGAGAGAGACACACAAACTCCAAATATACAGGTGTCAGGATCGGGATCGCTATTTCGCCCATTGGAGGGCACGGCGGGGCCGGCGGGTGCCATTTGGCGTGAACCACGGGGCTCGCTGGAGCTGCCTCCGGCAGCAGCGGTTCTTGCGGCGGAGACCACGCGGTTGCCGACCGCAATTTCGCTCGTGGAGGGCACGGCGTTGTTGGCGGGTGCCGCTGGGAGGGGGCCGTGGGGTACGTTGAAGCTGCCGTTTGCAGCAGGGAATCCTGCGGCAGAGACCACACGGTTGCCGGGCGCCATTTTGCCCGCGGAGAGCATGGCGTGGTCGGCGGGCACCATTTGGAGTGGGACGCAGGGCACCGCGTCAGGCGGAGCTGCATGGATCCGCGTGCCGACCATGGAGGCTGCCTCCCGTTCGGGAGTTCGTGGTGGTGGGAGGCGATTGGACGGCGTTCCGTCATCGCTTCGAAGCAGCTTAGGTGTCCATCGGGTAGACGGAAGAGGAGACCCTGCGGGCCCTACCGACGGCCCTCGCCAGAGAGGGGTCGCGCCCTTTATGCCGTTTTTTTATTCTTTGGAGCCCTCAGGAAGTGCAAGATCCTGCCCAAGGCGGGGGACCGTCGTCGAGGACCCGGTTTACGTGAGCAATGTTTTGGTAAAGCAGACTCTCCCTTGTACTGTTTGATTGGGGAAAAACGACGTGTTAAATGGTAACGGACACTGAGAAGGGCTTGTGTGGTGTTGCGTGCTTTGTGTTGGTGGTTGTTGTTGATGGGTTTTTTATTGCCTGCGCCGCGCACCGAGTGTCACGACTGTTGTGTTGTCGGTTCGCAGGGGGGCACCACGGTTGTGCGGTGTGCCTGTGTGCACGCTGACTTTCTCGGGTGGAGCAGTTGTTGGGTTGTTGATACACGGGGAGTATTGCGACTATGATTTTGGTTGATTGTTTTTTTGTTTTTTGTTGGTTTGATGTTCCTCGGTTGTGGGAGTTGCTCTGCCTGTCCAGTCAGTTTCTTTGCTGTGTATCAGCCGGGACAGCTGTTTGATTTAACAAGGAAGGGGGGGGGGGGGGTGATGTAGTGTAATAGCGCCGGCTGTTGGACAGCGGCAGCAACTGTGTTGGACAGACAGTACACACACCGGTGAGGGTGTGCACAGTGAGTTGGCGGAGAGGAATATCTAGGGTAAGGGTCATGTAGGACCCCATCTGGAGGTCCCTGGAACCTGCTAGTGGGTTCAGGAAGGGAGGCGCGGTCAGGGCGGAGCTAGACCGTGCTGGTAGCAGAAAAGGAGCCGAGAGAAGGAGCTTGAAGCTGCCGGTTCTGGGAATGAACTCGTCTCGTCGTTGCTGTCATCTCGTCGCCATCTTCGTGAAACGTTTCCGCTAGATATTGCGCTACGAAGGATATCTCAGTCAGCGCTGTCAGTGTTAGACAGTTGGTGTTGTGTACAGGCTAGGCTAAGCTACTGTGGAGAGTGTGCAGATGAGACTGTGAAGTTGTTAATAAAGAAGGTGCCTCCTATAAACGTTGTCTCCGAGTCGTTGACACTAAACATTCATTAAATGTATTTCCAGTAAAATAAGAAAAGTTAAGTCTTTAATCAGAAACGTGGACAAAAAAAGCAGATAACTGCACAAAGAATCAGATGCACATGCTTGGAATTACATTTTAAAGAGATGACAAGATAACATAAAAATTATTGCTTCTAACTTCACTCCAATAAACCTTTACCTCACTCTTAAGTTCAGGTAATGCCATCTTCAAAAACAAAACTATAATCGTGGAAAGGGTGAAAATGTTCTCTCATGATTTTTGATGCAGTGCTCATTCTGCGGCAGGTTTTGGTTGTCGAGTTATTAGCTGAATAACAAACGTCTTTCAATATATCAGTCGTATGTTAAAAACTAAATAGTTCCACCACAGGTCGCACTTCGAGACAAATGAAATTTCTCCTTTCGGCTCATGGCCACCAATAGGAGATAAGCTCAGCCACCGCGTTCATTTTGTTTATTCAGGGAGCCACTTTATCTTTCCTTTTGCTTGGATAGAATACACTGATTCGCAATGTGACCAGTAAACAACTTGGCATGCATTGCAATAGACACGCAGGGTAATATCAATTCAAAATATATCAGTGCTGGTTCAACGTCAGTGCCGGGTGATATCTGAGCTGGCCTGGGGGTCCCCACACGTTCACCAACCTGCACTAACCAGCGTGGCGAACAACTGTACCGTCTGCTCAAAGAGCCCCTTGGTGATTGACACGTCATGGGGGGTGGGGGGGGGGCCTTCATCCATCCGTGGGCTGACAAACGGGGGCCCTAAACGGTTATTTAAGTCGTTTAACCTGAGTGGTGAAAGCTCAGAGAGACCGGGATGAGTCTCGTTTGCAAGAGTGACCTGGGTCACCGAAACAACAAAGCAGATATTAAAAAAAATACGAAGCAAATAGAAAATCAGAGCAAAGACAACTTCTGCTTTATTTACTTTACGATTATTATATGAATATAAGGGCCGGTTAGGGAGTGGATATGACGTATCTTACAAATGCAGGAATATAACTCTTGACGCAATGTCAATGGGGCTGCAACAAAGTGTTCGCGGTAAAGCAAATTTATTCTAACTGCATACTGCAAATTAAATTTGGGGAAGTTTTAGTTAAAAGAAACACTGCTCGCGAGTGTTGTGTGAGATCGGAAAGCTTTAGTGTCTGCTCCAGTTGGGCCCTCGGGGGAAAAACTCCGCGATGCTCAGTATTCAGCTCGCGCCGAACAAGATGACATTGCGTTGCGACTTTATATTTCAAGTGGCACTGGACTGCGTCCTGATTGACACTAAGAATGGACGGATTAACGCTTCAGTGTAATAGCCTGAAATCGCTTCTAGATGTGGCACGTATGGCACGTCCTCCGCGGAGACGGAGCAACGGAGTGGACTCGTGTGTGGGCGCCAGACGGATTGTTGCTCCGCATGACCCTGAGGGATGCCCACGGGTTTGGGAGGCTTTCATCCAGCGGTAGCTTGATTGTGGCTGATGTTGATGATGCCGTACCATGCAGCGTTTTTGTTTTAAATACGTACAAAGTGGCAGGTATATTTTATTTTACTCAGGCATGGTGTCGTGGTGTAATGGTCAGCAACACTCGTTTTGCAACGCAGCGGTCACTAGTTCGACCTCCCTGCGTGGCAGTTAAACAATGGGAACATTTCTTAAATCCCTCCCGTCTGCGTTCACCCAGAAGTATAAATCGATGCATCTCAGTCAGTCGATCAACAGGTCACACGTGGTGGGGTAAAGGATGGGTAAATCCCCAGACTTCTGACCAGCATGGAAGAGTAGGAGCCCTCTTGAGCTTATTCTAGTGGAGCCCACTGCACCAATAGTGGCGTGACCAAGCAATTGCAGGGCTGCACCCTTCTGACATTTCAGTATTTACCCGTGACAAAAAGCTGGGGCACACCGGTGAATTTGTCTCGAGAGATATTTCTACTACAGATTAACACATCATCATCATCCATCTAACTTAAGTTGGCAGCAATTAGGTGACGTGGGAGAGTGTACACAGCTCAATGTACGATCAGACAACCTCCATTCCATAGGCCTGTTTACAGATGGCCATGCCAACGATATTTTTTTAAACTCAGATGGCTTCAACGAAATCGGCCATGATCAATCCTCGGCTGGACGACCTCCCCAAGCCACCACCATCTCTCAATCTACCAAGCAACTGCAACACGAGCTGATTTCATGCCTCCATCTCCTCAGGGGTTGTACTTGGCACGGTGAAATGTTCACGACCTCGCCTGGTATACAGGAATCGTGGGATCGATCCCGACCTTGACGCCCGGTGTATATTTTGGAATTTGCATATTATCCCCGTGGTCGCGTGGACTTTTCTCCGCATCTTCCGTTTTATCCCTCAACATTTAGAAACATGCGTAGGAGTATTTAGCTGCCATACATTTCAACGTGATGAGCCACTTCGTTGAGCTATTATTTTGTGGCCAGGTCGCTTCTGAAAAAATAGCTATATAGCTCAGTGGGCCTTACCTGATGAAATAAAAACAGTTAATAGTTTACTCTTATCTTCTTGGTTCTTTCGGTAAAGTCACGTAGAAGGGAAGTAATACAATAATAAAAATTAAACATAATATTATTTTATTACTTCCCTTCTACGTGACTTTACCGAAAGAACCAAGAAGATGAATCCCTGCAGTCACGAAAGCTTTAAATTCAAAGTTTACTCTTAGACACGTTCCATTTTTTTAGTCTGCCACTCACGCCACTTGACCTTCATCCCCCGTGGCGATGGTGTCCCCCCCCCCCCTCAAGCCCACTTAGTTTGATCAACATTTGAATCAGGAAATGTTAATATTGTGAATTTACAAACAAACAAAAAATCTCATAACGGCACAGCGTACTTCATATCACAACATTTCAATTGTGTGCAATCAAAAAGAAAGTGAAGTGTCTTATGCATCACTTGTGTTGGTCAGCAAATAAAAAAAAGTAAACCTACGAGCCGGGGAGATGCAAATGCTTTGTTGTACAATCTTTGTTGGGTTGTAAAGAACAAAACAAGGGATTCATCTATGATAGATGTGGGTAACCTGTTGATTGACTGAGAACAAAATATGACAAAAACACACCTCAGCGTTGTGCGATAATAACGTGAAAACGCACGTGCCGACCGACTGTAGAGAGGCCCTTGTAGTGACATACGTGACTGAGGAGCGCTAAAATGAGAATCTCGGTGTTTCAGGAAGAACATATTCCCCCTCTAGTACCCAATTAGTGCGGCTAAGATGCTCGCAACAAAGGATAAATGGCGTTCGTGGGTCTTCTCGAAATGGTGGCGTCGCATCCATCGGTTCTCTACCCCTGATTTACGGTTAATGACTACTTGTTGACGGCATTCATTTGGCGTATGGCTCTTTTCGTTTGGCATAAAGATTGTCGAGAAAGATTTCTGATAACAACAACAACAACACAAAGGGCAAAGTGGACGTTTGTTGGTGCAGGAAAGTCGTCACGTGACAAGCGTTTACCTTGATGAGAGGCGCTGCTACGTGAATCGATGTTGGCTAACCTTCAAGTAAAATAAAAAAAATTAATTTCCTGATACTGATATCCATTTTAGCTGGAAACAAAAAAATCAATTGCTGACCTTGCACCTGTTGAAACGACGAAAGGGATGGCTTGACAATCACACTCTCAAATTTTCTCACGAGACAATTTACCAGCTTACCACACACGCGCCTCATACACGAGGAAGGTTCTTTGGCACGTGTCATGACGGGTACTACATGCCCGTCCAGTGCTCGCCGAACTGCATTAGCTTCCAGTTAACAAACGAATACATGAAAAGGTCGCGCTCGTTACACACAGAGTGCTTGCCATAAATGAACCACAATGCCTTGCCGATCTCGTCAAGGAGCACGAATCATCACGCGAACTCCGATCATCCTCGCAGCAGCGGCTTTTAGCTGCTCGCCAGCGAACAAAAACTGCATCGCGCACTTTCAGATGCGCTTCCGCGGCCGTCTGGAACGCTCTTTCTTCCGATATTAGGAAGCCACTTGAGCAATGCACTTTTATATCTAAATTGTAAACTCATTTATTTAGAACTGCCTTTAGTGTTTAGCTTGTTGTCTTTCTCCCACACTTCCGATGAGCGTGATTGGCTACGTACGGTGCGAAAGAAGTTCAACGTAATACATATATACAAGTTTGCCTCGTGTAAAATCTGTACAATCAGAAAGTAAATTAAATAAGAGTGCAGATCAAATAAACCATATTATCACGGGCGCTTGCATAAATTAAACAATAAAGAATCACAATTGTCCACCACAAGCTTGTGCAATGAAAATCGTGACGAGGAAAATGTTTTTTGTTACATATATCTTCGTACGAATAATTCGGTGATTGTGCACCACTCCTGGGCACAAGCATGGTTAACAAAATATACTCAACACGCTCGTCAACAACACTGTAGCCTTACAATCAAAAAAATATGTAACCATCAATGTTGCGGGTAATGGCCCTACCTTATAGCACGTCATAATGACCATTACCTGAAAATTAACCTATTATATATTTCCCTCATTATATTTAAAGGCAGTGCTGTTGACGAGTGTGCTATTTTTGTTGTTGTAAAATCTGCAGCTCGACATGCACATTGCTTCATAACAACCACGAAATGGTCCCGTGTTCTTTGAAATAAACATCGCGTTTATTTACTGCACGCGGCAGCGATGAAAGTAGGGCTCCGCGCGAGTGAGATGGCTGTTGCATGCTCTGACGATGATGCAAGGTGACAGATGTTAAAACAAAGCACAACTTTGCTTTTTGGAAGCTCGCACATGTCTCTGTCTAAGGGCGGTGTGAAGAATGCGATTAGACCGATGTCCGTTTCAGTTTTCAGTTTCAGTTTAATTTATTTCTAATAACCCTGTGAGCCATTCGGCTCTTGATTCGGGTGCAACCGATGTCCGTTTCAGGGAGGCTATCGCTTTTATTGCTGGGCACCACAGTGAATGGAACAGCAAGAAGATATTGTATGTAGAACACAAAAAAAGGAAATATTAATACACTGGTACATCCGGTCTGATCTTCTTTGCTCATATGATGCGAATCAGTGCCGAAGTTAATTTTCACATTTTTTTGCAAAGGCGTTCATGCGTATAGAAATTAGTGTAAGTGGAACTCTCCTAACGATGCGATTTAATGCGCGATCTGAATCAAAGTAATCCGGTACAGATGTGGTTTGCTCACTCCTCTTCGTGTTAGTTTCTCTCGTATCCTCTAATTAAGTCTCTCAGAGGAGGGGTAGATGCAGATTAATTCGATGAAACGGCATTTCAACAAACAATTAGGCTTATTCTCAAATTAGGAACCATTGAGGTGACGCATGAATAAAAACAAACGCATTACATAAAAATACTAGAAAATATATATCTTCCCCACTTCCCCCTTTTTGGCATGTGCACAAACGTCGCGCAGCTAACAGGGTGGAAAAGCCAATTGTCGTCACAGCGCAACAACCGTCTGGGATGTTGCTTCGTAGATCCCCCCCCGGAAGATTTTTTCCACCACCCAAATCACATCACGTGGGGCCGAATCCCGCAAAGGCCCTCTCACCACACAAATGATCCACGAAGTTGATCTTTTGTTCAAATTTGCAATTATCTTAAGGGAACATTTTTTTAAAGGGGGTTTGTTTGTAAAAAAAAAGAAACTTTCCCCAGGCCCTTTCTATCGCTCCACTTGCTAAACTGAATGAATGAGGGAGATATTCATTAGCGCAGTAACTAGCAATATTAATGATGGGCGCTGCTCCTTACGTTCAATGGGTTACTTTGTGTCCATCACGTGCAGTCCGTTGTTGTCAATCTACTGCTAGATGAGGACTTTCCCCGTGCCTTGCTGGCCACGGGGGATAATTTAACCATACTTCACCACACTGGTCAGGGCTAATATACATAAACAAAAAAAATGCAAAGACGCTGCTATTTCACTCCTGGATAAAGGCCTCCCCATGCCATGTCAGTCATTGGGGTGGGGGGTTGTTAGACCATACTTCACCACACTGGTCAGTGAAGGTTGATGCAGGGAAAGGCCATGACTGGCTTGGATACCACTTGACATTGCCACTGCCAGTTGCGGCCTGGAAGCAAACTCAAGTCTCCAGGCTCATAAGCGCACTTCGATACCATTTGTCCATCAGTCCACCCAAATAATGATTGTGTAGAGGTGGTAAGCGCCGGCGTGGGGCGAGTCATCGCGGGGCGGGTGCTTACATCACGGTCCGCATGTGGGTGCTACATCGCGGTCCGCATTTAGCCCCGCCTATATAAGGCGGCGCGCGGGAGCGCTCGTGGCAGTTTACACCAGCGAAGACCGAAGACGAAGAAGCTGCCTAGGACCCCGGGCCCCCTAGCCCCGCTGCCCTTATCAGGGTCGGGTGGGGCCCGGGGGTGAGACCCTGGGTACCCATCAGCCCGACGTCCTTATCAGGGCCGGGTGATGGGCCAGTGGTCGGATAGCCGGTGTAGGCTCCGAACAGTATAGCCGGTGTAGGCTCCGAACAGTATAGCCGGTGTAGGCTCAGAACAGTATAGCCAGTACAGGCTCCGAACAGTATAGCCGGTACAGGCTCAGAGCAGTATAGCCGGTGTAGGCTCAGAACAGTATAGCCGGTACAGGCTCCGAACAGTATAGCCGGTGCGGCTGAGAACAGTATAGCCGGTGTAGGCTGAGGACAGTATAGCCAGTGTAGGCTACGGATAGTCCCGGTGTATACAGCCTTATGTAGGCTGTATGGTGTCAGCGTTACGCGGAGAAAACAATAAAGAGAAGTGCTGCCCCTTCACTCGTCTCCTGCTGGATTACTACGTTACAATTGGAACGGTGTAATGGTGAGCAGCACACTGGCATTGCAATCCAGAGGTTTGATTTGATCTTCCGGTAGTTTGTACTATTGGCATCTTTCTTAAATCCCCTCTCTCTCTCGCCTTTGTCCACCTAGCAGAATAAAATGATACACCACGGTTAATCGATTGGCATGTCCGGATGTGGTGCGGTAAAATGTGGGCACTCACTTGTTGCCTAAGAAATCTTGGCCAAATGTGAAAGCGTAGGATAATGTACCCTCCAGAGGACCTTCTAGCGGAGGCCCTTCCGCCAGCAGTGGCTGGGCAAGCCATTGCAGGGCTGCGCCGACAACTTTACATTTCCCGATTACAGTGCTACTAGGAGTGGGAATAACACTGGTGAGGTTCTTAAGAGTATCCTACACCGAGACGAAATACGACGTCCTGACCTGACATTTTGATGTTCTGTATAAGCAACAAGACGTAGGGCAGAGGGAGATGAGATGATTTCAGCATCATCGGGATAGGTCTGTGTGCAAGTCATGATGACTCAGCTATTAGCGTTACAGCTAATTGAATAAGATTAGCGTAAACTCATTAATTAGTTTTGGCGTTTAATAACGTTGACGTGATGAGATAATTTTCAATTCATGGGCAGTAATGCAGTTATAAGAGCAAATAGAAATGCATTAAGTGCCCTTTATTATATTATATTACATTTTGAAACAAACATACTTCAAGAACATAGGCTCTGCATACTAATATGGGATTAGCCTATGCTAATAAAATAGACCTTACTGATATAATATTTGGAATACATGCCTTGCTTAGCACAAACACAATTACTTTAGTTTGATGTGTTTAGCTTGCTTGGAATAGCGAGGTCAATTTGTTGACGAAACGCTGCGCACGTGGTTTAGTTTGACTAGAGGATTGTGGGTAATTGAAAGTTGTTTGCGGTTACAATTATTTACATGTCTGTGCATAATGACGAGGTCAAAATGGGAAGGAAGCAGAAAAAAAACGCATGGAAAGTGGCGCTTTTCCGTCAGTAAATGCATTCAAGGATAATTTATTTGTACGTGCACGGCCCTTCGTTAATCCTCTGCCAAATAATACATTTATGCGAGTAATAAAAATTATGCGAATGATAGACTGATGCGAATGAGGTTATTTGATCAGACTTTTCGCGACGCTGGTCAGTGTCACCGGTAAAACTATAAACAAAAAGCTTACATGGTAAGGGAAAACTGAGCTATATAGATTTGTTTCAGAAGCAACCTGGCCCAAAAAATAATAACCAAGCGAAATGGCTTATCGCGTGGAAATTTACAGCGGCCAAATACTCTTAAACGCGTGTTTCTAAACGTGGAGAAAAAAACCGGAGGACCCGGAGAAAAATCCACGTGACCACGGGGAGAACATGAAAACTTAAAATGCTTCCCCGATCATCACAATGTACGACTCTTCTGAAAAAGACTATTGAGAATTATTGATGATTTTAGCGTTATTATTTTATACGTACATATGTCACAACACTGCTGGAGGCTTGTCCCTCAGAGTTTTAGCGAGCTTCTCGACAGGGTATTTTAGCCGACACTTTCACACTGGCCAGGCAACTTAGAAGAGGTGGCAGTACCCATACTTTACCCCACCGTGCACGATCTGCCAATGGACTAACTGTGGTGTTACCAATTAATGTTGCTAGATGGACAGAAGCAGAGAGAGTTGAACTGGTCACCTCAAGGTTGCAAGACCAGTGCACTGACCACAGCAGGATCCCTGAATAAAATTAAATATTTATGCCATGTTGTTGATTAAAAAGGCTGTATGGTATGTCAACATCATCATCATAATCATCCATGACCACAGCAATTCATGGATGAAGGCCTCCTCAACTTATGTACTAACTATTAGACCAAAGCCACTTTTATAAACGTATTAAGGAACAAAAGATAAAGCATACAGATGCTCCCCATGATGCATGTCCCACAGCTGCTGGTTTTGTACAGCATCTTGACATGTGGTTGCATTTAAAAACGATATAAATCCAAAACTGTTTTTTGTTTGTTTGTATGATAGGTTATGGGTATTTCCGATAGGTAAAAAGTAATCACACGGGCTTATGCGAACCAAAGAAATCACCAGGAGTAAAGAAGAAAATAATTAAAGCGCCTATCTAGGATTAGGCGGCATTGTTCCATGAGCAAGACTTCCTCAGATTATAGCTACTGACCCGTGAAAAGGAAAGACATGAATTATGAATGTATGAAGGAGTAAAAAGTGGTAAACAACAAAGCGCAGCCGAGGAGCTGGATATGCTGATTGGTTTGCACACTTGCCGCGAACTCCATTTGCATGCGGGGAGAGATAAATAATAGCTGCCTCCACCCCATGTTTGTGGAAAATTACCAAGGAGTCCTTGTTTCCTGTGAATGTCAAAAAATAAAGATGGAGTTATATTGGCACATGGTGAGGTAAGAGGCCTAACATTTTAGAGCAGATTGTCTTACAATCTCGGACCTTGCTTGGGGTATACTTACCCATGAGCGGCCCTTTTCAATCCTCACATATTTCGCTTTCAGTCTTGATTTGAAGCTTTTGTGACTGCAGGAATCCATACTCTTTGGTTCTTTCGGTAAAGTCACGTAGGTGGAAAATAAAAAAAAAATAATACATCACGACGTTTCGATCGTTACACAAGCGGTCGTCCTCAGGCGAAAAAAAAACAGCGAGAGAGCTGTTACAACACGAGGTTATATATGTGGTGAAGGCCATGCAGGCGGGGTCTGAGCTGGAACGGAGTTCCATCCCCGGACGCAAGCACGTCAGTTGTGTTAATGGGGGAGATTAGGGAGAGAGAGATTAGGGAGAGAGATTAGCATGAAATGAGCTGTTGTCGCCGCATAAGAGTATCGTCCCGCATATGCGCACAAGAGCAGTGTTAATGGAAGATTAGCACTATGTTGATGGGAGAGATTAGGCAGAGAGATTAGGGGGATTAGCAAGGTAATGTCAATGTGTAACACAAGCTGCGGCGCTGCCAACTGCGCTGTGAGAGGCAAGGGCGTCCACACAAGAGAACCACCACAACGGTGGTCGCGCCAGTGAGACACAAAGCCCATAACACAGCCAGAACATCGAGGCTAAGGGAGCAGAGGTGGCCATGTTAGTGAGACCCCAGCCCGTTAATGGAGAGGCACCTAACAGGGCAATGCAACTCAGAGAGTCGGAGATAACAGCCAAACGGCAGGGAAGAATGGAAGCACCACAACAAGTTACGACTTTGCTTGGTTAATAACGTCCTTCCAATGATTGCTCAGCTCATACCCATCTTCTCGGTTGAAATTGTCTCTGTGTTTATATATCTGGATGGCTTCATGGACAAATCTTTGATGGTAGCCCGAAGGTTTGCAGAGTACCGTGGTCTCGGAAAAAACAATTTCGTGCGAGCCCACTGCGTTATAACACTGCAGAGGTATTGGTTCTGCCGTGTTTCAAACCTGCCTTGTGTTCGCGAACATAGTCTGAGACATGTCGTTTCGTTTCCCTAATGTAAATGGTGCCACAGATACAACTTAGTTTGTAGACACCAGGGTATTGCATGTCAGGAATGACATCCTTCACAGATGGGATCAAATCACGGATTTTGTGTACTGTATTGAATCGGACCTGAATCTTGTGTTTGTTTAAGATTTTGGAAATATTTTTGTAACACCTGCTATGTATGGCAAAGTGATGGTTTTGATTGGATCCTCAGATGGTTGTCTCCCCATGGTTAGGGATACATCTTTGCGGATTGTGCGGTCTGAGTAGCCATTCATCTTGAGTGCTTGGTGTACGTGCTCCAGTTCACTGGCTAGGTGGCGCTGGTCGGAGATGCAGCGGGCCCTATGGTGTAGTGTTTTGATGAGGGAGTTCTTCTGGGCTGGATGGTGGTGGGAGTCAGGCTTTAGTTAGGAATCCGTGTGGGTGGCTTTCCTGTAGACGGAATGTCCCAACGAGCCATCAGGTCTCTTCTCGAAATATGAAGGGAAGTCAACTATTTATAAAAAATGTTTTGCAGAGTTAGAGGTTAGCGGTTATGCTTCATGGTTATGGATTTAAGGTTAGGGTTATGGTATAAGGTTAGGGGATGGATTAGGATTCGGGGGTTAGAGTTTGGGGTAAGCGTTAAGGGATAGAAATAAGGTTTATGGTACGGAGTTATAGATGTAGATTAGGGGTGATGGTTTCGGGTAGAGGATATGGGTTCGAGGCTAGGGTGAAGGGTCGTGGTTGGAGGTTAGGGGCAACGGTGCCAATGACCACTGCTCCAGAACATTTCCATGATTGTGTAAAGTTTTTCCCTTGGTTACGAACAAGGATATATATATATTTAATCAGATAGATTTAGCAATTTTAAGTATTAAATATAATTGTATCTCAGTGGGGTTCAAAATGTAAATAATTATCGGGTTTAATCGCCATATATTAAATTGGATGCCTATCGTGGCTGCTTGGAATTAATGTATAGTGTATACAGTACAGTATACATTATTCATATATGTATACAAAGTATGATAATCATCTTCATCATGTATACACAGATGCATGCAAATATGCTTTTGCAATATGACATCACAAGCTTAAGACAGCCCACTTGGGATATGTAAATAAATTATCATTACTCAACAACAAGGCCAGTCCCATCGGATATTATGCCATATGAATATCTGTGAATACGTTAACATTGTTATTGCTTTGCCTTTAAAAGAACACCAACACACACGTTCTTTTTAAGAATTATGCGACAGAATGCCGCGTTTTGATTTCATTTGTTTCATTTGGCTTGAACATAAAAACAAGGTTCAATCTGCACTTGACATAAATATTGCATAAGTTGTGAGGCCATTGGAACGCACGGAGTTTATGAAATAGACATTCAGGCCATCTGCCACTACCTTTCAATCAGAATTTTTTTCTCTCCCTCACTGCTTTACATAAAAAAAATCACCTTTCCCCCCTGCAGTCTAAACATCGTATTAGTATTCTACTCGCATTGGGGAGCCATGCCGCAGTGTGCTAACCGCTGCGCCACCGCTCCTTACTGACTCACCCACCACTCACATACGTGCACAGTTGCAATCACAACGCCC
>CM025640.2:7460317-7542410 GCA_014621495.2 Entosphenus tridentatus
AGCAGAGCCGCTGCTCTCTCCGCACGTGTTGCGTCCAGTTCTCAGTTGTTGAGCAATCGTCAAAGCATGCGACCGCGTCGCATTCAAATTAGACGTGTTCGCAGCCGTTACATTTTCAATAGCGGATGTTTCAGAGTCACCGCGAAGTGCATTTAATGGGAACTCTTGTTTCACCGCCCGCGCGTGTGTGTATGTACGTTGAACTTCTTTCGCAGCGTACGTAGCCAACCGTGCTAATCGGAGGTGCGGTAACATCGGAGGTGCATTGCCCCCGACCACCGATCTTAAATACAAGTGAACAATTCATCCATTGGGTGCATTGTTAGACCGATACAACACAACAGGAGATCATGCAGCATATATTGGCGATGTGTAAGTTGGGGGGTGGAGGGTAAGGGGGAAGCAGTGGCGCAGTGATTAGCGCACTGCGTCGTGAACACGGCCACCAGAGTTTGATTCCCGGCCATGGTAAGACATCAGTGGCGAGCTAAATACGAATTTGGTCTTTGTAAACCCCCCCCAGCCCAGCATTGTGCGGTATGGTGCAATGACTCCCCATAATGAACAAGTCAAAAGGGGAGGGATGTGGGGGGGGGGGGAGTCTATCCAACAAAGTAGCGATAAATGGATGTGTTTTTTTAATGTCGGCAAGAACAATAACAATGCGCTGCTTATTTCACACAGAATCGGTGATAAATGTCGTTTTGTATTGCATGGCGCAATTATGTTTTTATTTTAATTTTCATAATTCTACTGTAATCAGAGATGCGGGTATAATGAAGGCTGATGTTATCTCACTGATGATGAGCAGCGCTGCGCAGGGATACAACAACGGTCTAATTTCATTTGTAAACCAGGACATTGGGCATCAGCCGACCTCAATTCGATTTCCACACGAGAAGCGCATGTCGCGCATCACTCAAAGGCGTCATTACGATAATCTACGTACATTGTGGCCTAGATTATACACAAAAACTATCCGGAGCGGGGGGGGAGGGCGGGTAAGCAACCGCTCAATTGTGCAGTTCATATTCTAACGGGGGTATAAGCTGGTTCTGTGAAGAGGGAGGATATGTGAACTTCGATAGAAAATGCCAGGTAGCCCACGCACGAATATGTCGCCGGGAGAAATATGAACCGCAAAACGGTTTAGACGTGGGGAAACGCCTTGCTGTGCTGTTGAAAATGTGCGGGATAAACGTGAGATTTAGAACCCATTGCTGTGTTGTGAGAAGGTCGGAAAACGACAGTCACGCTGTGTATGTACAACAAATACTTCACTGGGTGGTGTTAGCGGGTAATTGGTCAGGGCGGATATGTGACTGCACAATGATTAAATGAACAGCCCTGTGAATTAATTACACAATCGCGATCTAAACGTGCATTCGTGTTTCGTGCTGATGCAATCAATGACTTAATGCGCATCAATTGTTAAGTTGTCAGATTTGTGAATCGGTGAAGCTGGTGTGTAAAAAAAGGAAAAATTGTATTTCATTCAATTCCTGACATTCGGAAAAAGCAGATGGCAAGGCTGTGGAGGTTGAATGTGTTGGGACAGTTGATGGAAGAGGAGCATGAGCAATGTAGGAGGACATTCAGGGAAATCATATTCACGTAATTTTCATGAGCCGTGTACCGCCATCAGTTAATTTGTCTGGAGGTAGAAACATAATGGGATAGCATTAAAACAAAATAGTCAAAATCACCGTTACAGATTCGCAGCTGTGAGGCTGAGTAGCAGTAGTTGAATCATTGGCATGTGATTAGATCCCGGTATATCGTCATTTCGGGGGAAAAAATAAAAAAATACAGTACAAAAAAATGGCATGTCACTGTCTTCCAAAAAAAAATCATCGTGTGTCATGAGATTGAAAATTTTCAAACATGGCAAAAACCGAGTGGTGAAATTGTTTAAATTCAAGGTGGTGTTGTTGTCAAGTGTGTTTAGTTTTTGTTGTTGTTGTTGTTGTTCATTCACACTCTGCAACAAGAACTCAATACAATAAAAGAACAGTTGTGATAAAATGGAACGCTCAAAGGTTCGAGGGGAAGGGGAAGACTGCGATCTGCCTGCATGTCCAAAATCAAATAATTGGACGGGGACGGAAGCTACTACCTCAGTTGAAAGACGCAGGGGAAGGACAGAAACAATTGCAGACCATTGCAAGGAGGTTTCGGTAAAGGAAGCGGCCATGTTCCAGTGGCACAACATGCCAAGGACCTAAGATGATGGACAGCCGACAGAGCAGAACGGTAATCTGGCAGTGAGTTATAATAATCACTTTGCTTATTTACCCAGGAAAGCTAAACTGATCTCATTTTTATGGAGGGTCCTATACCGGGATGTTTGGCCAACACCGATCACGTTGTGTCTTTATAGCTATGGGAGAAAACGGGAGAACCCCGAGGAAACCAATTAAAGAGGGCGAACTTACAAACTCCACGCACAAAGTGTGACTTTGGGATCAAACCTAGGCCCTTGCTGTGAGGGGCACTGAAGTTGCACCACGATTCTGGGGAGCACTTGCTTGAGGAGTTCTCAAAAAGGTGTTGCCCTGGTTCCACCCTAACCTGATATATTTCACCAAATACATTGTTTCCGCATTTAGAGATATCGATTTGAATACTGTACATCTCAAACATGGTGCGTCTGATGAAAAAAAGTCGTCAGACTCAGTGAAACGTTCCTGGGTTTATATATAGTTATTCGCAACTCCGATTAGCATGGTTGGCTACGTATAATGTGAAACAAGTTCAACATACATATTAATTTAACTTTATAAATGAACAGCCTACTGTTAAATACATCGTGTTATTTAACAAGTTCTACGCGCTTCCCCCAGTCACAACGGTGCCCATTTGCTGCTGGTTTTGGAGACGATGCGTCATGAGTCGGTCCGAAACCCACTTCTACGTGATCGGAGTCGCTCTTTGATTGACACTTTAAATTGAAACTGGTTTGGAAATAAGAATTTAAAAAAATAACAGGAGATATGTTTACGAACTATTGTATGGTGTGGCATAGCACAAGGAGGGAACCAAAGAATATATTATGCAATGATTGAATGCTTCCGATTTAAAGCTTTCGTGACTGCAGGGATTCATCTTCTTGGTTCTCTCAGTAAAGTCACGTAGAATGGAAATAATAAAATAAGAAAAAATATTTTATAATATGATATTATTATATTATTTTATATTATTGTATTATGTTTTATTAGTATTTTTTTATTATTTCCATTCTACGTGACTTTACCGAAAGAACCAAGAAGATTGAATGCTTGCTTCGTGTGATCAATAAGCGCTCCCTGAGGGCCTCAAGCACACAGTTTACTCGACGAATAACGCGACTGCCACGAGCTGGCGGGAGAATGCGATTTGGGAAAGTGAGAGCGCGAGACGACACGGTCTCTGCTCTTCGTTCGCGTTGTGCTCAGGCACGGCACCTTCATTGTGCCTCATCGAGTGACGTGGGCGTGATACATTTCAGGACCCCTGCGCGGAGCAGCATGGGGCCACTGATAAGAATGATGGGTGGTCTTCCAATCAGATTTTGACTGATGGTGGGCCAGCTTAGAGGACATTATTGATGTAAAAAAAAGGGAAAGTAATGAACCTACAAGCGATACCCATGGGGCGGCCACCGCAAATAATTGCTTGGAGCAAGATGTTGTCCTGGTTTCACCTACGGGGGTTGCCCATCAGTGTGGAATTGGTGCACCCAGCAAGCTGCGCGGAGGGCTGAAATAAAATACACATTGCGATTCAAAGCACAATTCCGGCAAGCGATGTTAATCCAATCCACGTGAAGGGGTTCGCCGCCTCTGCAAAGCCACACTTAATCGACGTTAATAACGCGCGTATAAATAATGATGGAGTCATTCGAACACAAGTGGTTATTGGTGGAATGATAATCTGAAATTTGTGTAAGTCACGTTCGCACACCTGCATGCCTTTAATTTGTTTCGGCAACCTGTTCTTGGGGCAGAGAAACCTGTTTGCCGCAGTGTTCAATCTCATACGCAATTGAAGACTTCAAGTTATACCTGTCCGCAGAGGCCTTAAAGGATGTATTTGATAAGCATTGATTTTCACTGAGTCTCTGTGGGATAAAACTGTTCACACACAACGGTGGAAATTCCCCAACAAGGTTCTAATCCCCTCTGAAATAATAACAAAACGACTTCTCCCCATTCTGATGACCCCTCCAGCTTTTCTTTATGATGGCTTATCGGGTGAGTCAAATATACCTGCTTCAACAAAATGGGCAGCTGTACAAGCAGAGATGCCGTCTTTTAAACCGTGGACGTAAAAAAAATTAAGATAACCAATACATTGCTAATTGCAAATGGGACTACCCTATCTTGTTCTCTTGAGATGGTTAACAACATACATTTAAAATCATTGTTGCATGTGTAATGACAGTAGAGCCTACATGCGCTGTGAATGCACTCGTGGTCACGGGAGGTAATGACGGGGGTATCAGTTGTGAGTGCGAAGGGACTGGTGGCTCCGGGAATGATCGAGAAGGGAGCGTGGTCACGTGACGGAAGAGAACGGATGGAGTTTGCCGGTGGAGTCAGCGAGAATGATCGAGAAGGGGGGCGTGGCCTTGGTTGGTATATAAAGGGGGTGATGCACGAGAGACTTGGGGCTGTTGCAGTGGGATCTCCGCCTGATGTCAAGTGAACGTGTCTTCAATAAAGTGCCATCTAAGTCGTCATGACATAAGTATATTGTTTCCGACACAGCAATGAGATGGCCTGCACACATTTTGGAGCAACACCTGTTCATCGCCCAATTCATGAGCATCGTTTTATTATTTGTATACTTTGCGAAAATATATGTATAGGCATACGTACATGTGTACGTTATATATGATATGTTAAATGGCGATATGACTTGGACAAGGCGTCAGGTGTGCCATTATATTTCATATGAATGAATGATTTTCTTTTTGACCTATCGTTCAATTAACTATAATAATCCTACCTGGTGCTTATGATTCAGAACTCCCGTTAAGAACGAAATGGCATTGTCTGTGAGGTTACTGTGTATACGGGCACATGTGTGTGGGGAGCATTATAATGCACTGTGCTATGAAACCAGCAGCCAGAGTTTATTCCCTCGCCATGGCCAACATCGGTGGTGCTTATCTAAACCGTGTGTGGGTGTGTTGCTGGAAATAATCCCCTCGTTCCTGCACCATGTTGGCCCTCATAGGTGCTCGCTAACAGCACTGAGACTAAAAAGGCACTACATGTGTGTTGGGGACGAGGGCATCGTGCGTAGCAACACTGCCTTGTAAATATAACAACCTGGATTCTATTTCCAGCCTTGCGTACATCAGTGCTGAGTGATAGTTGAACCAGCCCTGGGCCTGCCCAAGGTCGGCTCAGCTTGAAATGAGCACCTGGAGTGGTGTATAAACATAAGTGCTGGGGAGACAAAGGCGGCCTGATAGGGTTCTGGCCACACCACCACCCTCGTGCACTGGGATGGCCTTCATACGTGCGCATTAACAGTTCATGCCCCAATAGCCTATACAGGGGATCTCTGTGTTGGTGTTTCTCCATGTAAGTGTAATGCGAGCTTAAGCGAGGTTTCGCCGCCCACCTCCGGTCGAATCGGATGCCCGGATGATCAGGGGCGGTGCCTAGGGGCGGAGCCGGTGGGGGCGCTAAGTGAAGGGCGTGACCTGGAAGGTTCGGAAAGGGCGTGGTGGAAGGTGGAGATAGGATGACGTCAGAGGGGAATATAAGGGGGGATCCGGAAGAGGCTCGGGGCAGTTGGCATAGACACTAAGTGGGATCCACGTCGAGCCGTGGGAGGTCTCCGGCGCCATCGGCCACGTGGCTGGAGACGACTCCAAGCACACCGTCAGCCAACGGTGTGCGGGAGTGCAACTGACGGAAAGAGCGCGCGGGGCGCGCCAGTGGAACAGCCGGTCCACGGTCGGGACCGGCAGAGTCTGAGCGGCATAACAAGAATAAAGACGGAGACCAAGCTGTGTGTCGTCAACGTCCTTTATTACATAAGTATGAGTAGGTGTGGCGTTTGAGCCACATGTCCTTCACACAGAGCCGGCCCTAGACCTTTAAGGGCCCTAAGCAAAATTTCGTTGGAGGCCCCTTTGATGTATGAATTTTTTCACCCACTAGCTAGCAGTGACTCTAGGGGGCCCTCTGCTGGCCACGGGGCCCTTTGCAATTGCAAGGGTCGCTTAGTGGCTGGGCCGGCTCTGCCTTCACACCAGGACTTACAGTGGAGTTGATCTGTTCACTGACCATCTGCTTGTTATATAGGATTGGGTGTGTCCACCTAGCATCCCCTTGAAGGCCACACTAGTCTCAACGAGCTGCTGTGAAAGTTACAAGTGGGAATTTGAACATCGCTTGCAGCGGGGATTGGCAGCTGTCTCCTGTCCTCGTGATGCTGAGGAGACGTGGATGAGGTTCGGGACTGTGGCTCGTGCAGCTGCTACGGCTGATCTGAGTACCCGGTCTAGGACCTGCATAGAAACCCTTGATTAATGGCGGAGCCGTCTCGAGCGAGTTCATAGATAATGGCGGCTCATTCTCGCCATTTGCAATATCCCACACCTGAGAATTAGGAGGCTTTAGTGCAGACCTTTGTTTTGTTCGCGCTTCGGTTCGAAGTTCAGAGAGCTAGTCAGTCATTGCATCAGTTGACATGGAGAATAATACTCCGTATGTCTCTGGGAGCGAGTGCTTGTGAGTGTGTGTGCAGAAGGGAGTGATAGTGCAACGGTTAGCGCGCTGAGCTACGAACCCGGCTACCCGAGTTCAGCTCCCGCTCACGGCCAACACCAGTGACGATTATCTGAATCTGTCCTACCGTAAATCGACTCAGCCTCAAAAGAGTACCTGGTTCGATGTCTAAACATCACCGTTAGTGAGATGAAGGCGGCCGGGCGTAGTGTTGGCCACCCACCCCCTTGTGTGCCTTTCCGGCCTTCATAGGTGCTCGCTAAAATAATGTGCCTCAACAGTCTGGTAAGCATATACAGGGATCTTAGTAGTATTTGTTTTGTGCATGGTGGGATATTTGTCCTTGTGCATGCACACGTGCGTTCTGCTTTACATCACATTCCGGACATGATTTGTGTCAATCTCACTCCACTTGAAAAACAAAAAAGCCCCCACTTGATTTTCCGATTTTAAATTCAGAAGCAACGTGCTAAAAATCGCATACATCGCAGGCATACATTATTCATTTCCCCGCGCACGCTCCATCATTCTCACGCTCGGCACACGCACCGTAGCCGTGCCAAGGGAATGCCAACACGATCCATTCCTGGATGTGTTCCCTTATACAATTTTCACTGCTTCCTACTGGTGACTTGTGGGCCATGCCTTGCCAGCTCTAAGGAAACACATTTAGAGTTTAATTTGTTATAAGACAAATTAGAGTGTAAGACGTGTAGAAGGTAAATTACACACTTGAAAATAACCGATGAATCAGTGTACAGGGTGTAAATTTTAAATCGTGGTACTTACAAAGCAGAATCTGTATTTATCCTGGAGAAATCCGATGAGCTATGAAGCTCTTTTTCACATATCCAGTGGGGGCGGGTCAGATAATTCTAGATTTGAAGTTTTCGTGACTGCAAGGATCTATGCTTTTAGTTTTTTTCGGTAAAGTCACGTAGGTAAAAAATACTACAGTAATTTTGCTGTGGCCGTTCCTCCTGAAGACGGAGGCTTGTGTTGCTTCCGAAACGTGATTTAATTTAGTTTTCATTTTAATTTATTTTATCTTTTACCTACGTGACTTTACCGAAATAACCAAAAAGTGCGGGTCGGATAGTGATAACAACAAACAATACAAAAATGCGATACGAGTGCAAAGTATTGGAAAGGTAAGAAAATCACAAAAAAAGGAATACATTACATGAGTTCAAATTGCATAAGTACATCAATTCCTAAGCTTGGACAAGGCAGTAAAACAACAGAAAAAACCGTCCCCAAACGCAGTTTAATCCAGGGCAATAAAACGGCGTAAATACTTTGTAGGAAAAGATATAAATCGAAAGGTTAAGCCCTGCCTTTTATTGCTATTGACAAATGCTGGCGGAAGATACTTCTACTCGAGGGAGCTCTAGAGAGTCCATTTATAGAGTCTTTTGGCCTACTCTTCCACGCAGCCAGACATCTTGAAAGAGTTGTCAGTACCCACACTTTACACCACCACACCCGCGGCAGGAAATCAAATCGAATCAGCGACCACTGTTGCAAGTCCAGCGTACTCACCATTACACCGCAGCAAATATTCCCACACTTAGTAGTTTAGACATTCCTTGACTTACGAAAACCCGACTTACGAACACCCTCACGAGCGGGTCTCGGGAACGAATTATGTTCGCATGTCGAGGACTGTCTCTATGAAGATTTTATCGTACGAGACTCATCCTACGAAACCTCCGCGTGCCTGCCATCGTGTTGATGATTGCACGTTGTAAACGAGATTTGAGAAAGTTATGGGAGATGTCTTGAATATTGGTTTTGACTGTTTCAAACTCTTCTGCCATGAAGATTTTGCATATTTTTTGCAAACACTTTATCTTTCACATAACCCCGACATTCCGATCGCACATTTCAAACTGCCATACCATTATAATTATTTGCTAATGAATGAAACCTTTAAGGTAAATGTGCTGTGTGTTTTAATAGTGGAGCATATCTTACGATAATGATTAAATTTTCTCACTCGATATTTTCCTGGACCAAGTTTGGAGTGCGTCTTACTCATTATTCTGGGAGAATACAATAGTATCGGTTCCACAGTGACATTCAATAACACACGCATTTCTTCGTCTTTTCTTATTATATCATTTGAATTTGATGCAGAGAAACGTAACGCATTCTGTTTGCGCCACTATGGACGGGAATTATGAAAAACCATACGAACATCAAAATCCCTCCGATTGACCCCGACTGGGAAAAAAAACCCCCCGATGAACACAAAGGTGATTGGAACGAGCCCCTTGACCCTAAAGCTCACGATGTGGCCATCGCACAGACCTGTGCTTTCAGGTTGCTGTGAGTGTTGTGCAGCGTGACAATGAGAGTGAAATGAAGCACCGCTCTGTATTGCAGGGTTTCTCAAACCCCAGTCCTCATTATATCCCACCACGACGCTCCAGCTTACCGCGTACATCACTTCGCTCCGCATTCAAATGCAAATGAGCTCGCTCCACGCTGCACACGACCGATGATTGTTAAACACGCCCCCCCACGCGATGTTAGAAACCATTAACGATTAAAATAAACTATAAACCACGTGTAAAATTTTACCAGGTAAGTCCCACTGAGCTAAATAGCTCTTTTTTCAGAAGCGACCTGGTCACAAATGAAAGATGAACGAAGTGGCTTATCATGTGGATTCCAAGAACACAAGATGTGATGTTACTATCCTTTGTGCAAGCACTTACAAGAGTTCATGAACAGTGAACCTGGTGAAATTTGGGGAGCGCATCGTCAGTAGTGTACCTTTGGCTCCTAGGGTGTTTCGGCCTTTCACACTATACACCCTCCCCAAAGGCGGCCAGCGACAGGGTGATCAATCCTACGCTTGCGTCCCATTCCCAATTAGTCATAGGAGTTGCCTTGTTGTTGATAGCCAAATACTCTAAAAAAATGTTTCTAAATGGGGAGGGAGTCGTGGGAGCGAACCCCAGAATTCGTGAAAGGATAGCATACATGCCCATGAGCTGCATGTATGTTATTCGATGTGAGGGGTCTTCTTTGTCAACCCCTCCCTCTTGCCTCTCACCCATTCCCCCCCCCCCCCCGACCCTACGTTTACCTAAACGTGGAGGGAGAAATACCGGAGGACCCGGATAAAAATCCACGCGACCACGGGGAGAAAACGCAAACTCCCAATATACACAAGCGTCAGGGTCTGGATCGAACACACAAACACTAGTTGCATACCAGGCGAGGGAGCTAACAGCTCGCCGATTCAAATTAAGATTGAGATCTCAGTGCGCGTGTGTGTCCACGTGTTCCACGTGTGTGTACACAACACAGCGTTAATTGCTTAGCGCGCCACGTGGGCTGCGAGACACAGCCATCAGTGTGGATCGAGTGAATTTCTGCTTGAATGCGGTTCATTTGTATTCATTCAATATACATTCATTTAACTTGTGTTAATTTATAGTTGAAACGCGGTGGGTCGCGAGCACCGGAGTTTGAGAAACCGTGGGTTATCTTAGAGCGGGTCTCAAAGTGAATTGGAGGGAAAGCGCTGCTTGATTTTACTTTTTGGTCGCACACTGAATTGCTCTAGGTCAAGGAAGTACAGTTTTTGACTGATGCTGTGTTGGCAGTGGTGCATTCGCACACGTAACAGGAACTCAATACATGTCGATAACAGTGCCCTAAAAGGAATAACTATTTTTAAAAAAATGTATACAATAAGTAATGTTTGGAAAGTGCCCCTTCATATATAATAGGTGACATTTTGGAGGTTGGCCCTTTATAGCATTCCTCTTTTGTCCATTGTCATTGACAAATGTTTTGAGTTGCAGTTATTATTCTTTGTGCACCGCTGCCAATGCAGTTTTACAAAATTGAGTTGCCTTGACTTGGTTCAATCCATAGCATGAAGAAAGGGGCCATTGTCAGAAATGTCGCCTATTGTATCTGTTTTGAATATCTTGCATCCAGGTGAAGAAGAATAAACAATGAAGATTAATTTTGAGCTCTGGGCAGGGCTGGTATATAATTAAATTGTCGTTTATTTTCTCTACTATAGATTTGGGTTTGTCTTCCTCGTGCAATGGAATTTGTTTTAGATTGTGTTCTGGGTTAAGAACAAACGTAGAAACATTCTTATGGATGGTGTTTGGTGGGGTATCGATTAATGGAACAACCTGAATTCATTCATTTGAAATATTTACCTTTAGAAAGCCTCACTGAGTAAATAAAAAAAAGAGTTAACATTTCTGCTCTGGATGTTCCACGAATTTCCTTCGAAGTGTTGTTTGTGTGTGACGGATAAAAAAAACAAGCGTGTCTGAAGAAAACACTTGCACGTGGGAGGAGATGAATCAACCTTCGGGCAGATGTCAGGAACTTGTTTGATACCCTTCTACCCACAGGCACCGCGTGTGTTTTTTAGTTCTAGTTGATGGCTTTCAGTAACAATCCAGAATCTACAAGCACATATCCCTGCAGCATATCCGGTTTCCTCCCATAGCTGAAAACAAAGACAAAGATCCTCCCCCTGCATAGCCTTGACAGACCGTTGGGGCAAGTGCTGTTCGCGAGCTGCAAACATACACACATACAATGTAGCTGGTATCACGATCAAACATACTAATGTGTGCCGAACATTTACCTGCAAATTACTCATTTGGGATAAACATCGCAAAACTTTGCTCTCCCCTCCCCCACCGCCTGAAAAAATTTGGCGCGACCCTCCTCAAGAAGTCTTAAGACTACACTGAGAGTTTCCTGGGTGAAAAATCGGAGAAATTATAATCGTAGCATTGGGGGAGCTGTAAGAAGATGAGCCCTCGCCCCCACCCTCCATGCTAAAGGCTCAGCCACCCCCTTCTAAAAGTCTTACGGTGAAGCCAAATAACGTTGGTGCCATCTGTATCACCATTGGCAGCCTTTCCTCGTATACACATTCACGCACCTTCGATTTGCGTGGCTGGCTACGTACGGTGCGGTAGAAGTGCAACATACGTACACACACTCAGAAAGGACAGGCCCACCGGGCATTTGCCCGGACTGCTGCCCTACGGCCAGTCCGGGCCTGGCTGAAGGTGACGGTGGTGAGCTCTTTCTGGTCAACTTATTTCATGAACTTGTCCATTGGTACCTTGAAGCAGGACGGTTTGAGGCACCGAGGTCCCGGAGGGGTTGCCGGGCTTGACGACAGGAGTGAGTGAAGTCCAAGGCTGAGGTGATGTCTTAGCAATGTTTATCAATTGCACTGCACTCTGAAAACGAGTCACCTGAGTTTGATTCCCTACAATGGCTACCGTCGGTGGTGAGTGGCAACTGAACTGGACCTGTCTGTCCATTTCACCAAACCCACATTGACCACCGTGGTGAAGTATGGCCAAACAACACCCCCCCCCTCTCAAACTCCCATAACCGTGGTAAAGCATCTAGCAGCGAAGTGACGGTGGGGGGAGGCGGTGGGGGGGGGGCTATGTTATTATTTTCTGTGAGCAAAATTATAATATAAGACCGCATATTTCACATAGAAGTAGTGGTTAGTGGCAAGTGTTCACGAATTAGCGTTCCGAAGCAATTATTGCGAGCTGTATGGTGCATATCTTTTTGAAAATTGCTCTCAAATATAATCAAAGCTTGGAACGTGATCATCAAGCCTGATCATCAGCATTCATCGAGCAGTGGAATTGTCAGGAGTTGTAAATTATTTATTTAAAAAGGATGGAATTTCGATATAAAGCTTTCGTGACTGCAGGGATTTATCTTCTTGGTTCTTTCGGGAAAGTCACGTAGAAGGGAAATAATAAAATAATAAAAATAAAAGAACAGGTCTGTCGGAAAGACAGCATTCAGACGCTCTCTTTCCGACAGACCTGTTCTTCACCTGAGGACGGCTGCTTGCGTTGTGGCCGAAACGTCGTGAGAATTATTTTATTATGTTTGATTTTTATTATTTTATTATTTCCCTTCTACGTGACTTTACCGAAAGAACCAAGAAGAAGGATGGAATTGTTGACACAAAAATAACAATGATGTACAGCCCTTGCTGAATGCATTGCTTTTCTTTACGCATATACATACACACACGCACGTGGCAATTGGTTGTGGAATACGGAGCACAGTTTGCAGTAAAATGGAACATTAATAACAGTTTCAGGATGCCCTTTCAGCTCACTTCCATCACACCACCCCCCTCGGTCCCACCCCCGCTCATCCAGCCTCCAGCCTCCCACTCTGCCTCCTGCAAAACATTTGGTCCATCATGCCCCAGTCAAAGACAAAGCGCGCGGGGCGCTCACGCGGTGGACAAATGGGTCCACAGGCGCCATCAAAATCCCTCGCACGATCACCCGTGGCACGCTATAACAAATACACAAAAATACACAAATCTTCCCTCCTCCGAGAGTAACCTTTTCCCAACTTCCGGGCCCCGCGCAGTCCATCGCAAACACAAGGCAGAGCCAAAGGTAAATGCCAATGTTGGGTCCGGGAATTCAACGGAAATGGTCGAGGGTCACGGAGATGAAGCACGATGTTTGTTTTACATTGTGGTCACACTCGAGCTTCAAGAGTGAGAAAAAAATGTGGGTTCGAATTCTGACTTGGGTGCCTTTCCGTGTGGGGTGTGTGCACCACCCCCTCCCCCTGTTCTGCATAAGTTTCCTCCTCGTTCTCTGGTTTTATCCTTTCGCTAACCCCCCCCCCCCCCCATTATTTAAAAAACTACTCAACAATTTTTTTTATATTTTACCAGCTCAGGCACACTGAGCTAGATAGCTCTTTCTCAGAAGCGACCTGGCCACAAATGATAGCTCAACGAAGTGGCTTATCACGTGGAAATTTACAGCCTCCAAATGCTTATAAATGTGGAGGGGAAAACCGAAGAACCCGGAAAACAAATCCACGCAACCACGGGGAGCACATGGAAACTCTAAATATACAGGCGTCAGGGTCCAGGATCGAACCTACGATCTTCTGTATACCAGGCGAGGTAGTTAACATCTCGCCACCGTGGCGCCGTACAATATAACAGCTTCTGGCCAAAACATATCAATCTAAAATTACGTGCACATTAAATTTCGATTTAAAGCTTTCGTGACTGCAGGGATTCATCTTCTTGGTTCTTTCGGTAAAGTCACGTAGAAGGGAGATAATAAAATAAAAAATAACAAAAAATATTATTATATTATTTTAGTATTATTATCATTTTATAATTTCCCTTCTACGTGCACATTACTTGATTGGGATTACACATTGCAACATTGCTCCCTTCTGCACCCCCTCCCACCAACTGCGCAGGTCCCTCCAGTTGAGGCTTCGCTGGGTGAACGACTATAATATTAAAATGAAGAAAAGCCAAACAACTGTGCAAGAGTGCAGAAGGAGAATTAGAATAAGCTTGCGAGCAGCACACAGTGATATGTTGTCTATGCCCTGCATGGGGAGCGGCACGCGCACTTTCGCATTGGCGATTCCTGTTTGAATAGGGTTTTCGGTGCCATTAGAGTTGCGTTTACATGAGCATATTGATGGGGCAAATATTGGCCGAGCTGATTTTGTTTTTACAACCTGACATACGTAGCTCTAATTCCCCTCTTCGCACCGATACGCACTTGAAGCCATAAGTATGTATAACACATATACTTGGTTCTTTCGGTAAAGTCACGTGGAAGGGAAGTAATCAAATAATAAAAATATAAAACAATAAAACGCTCGCGACGTTTCGACTGCAACACAAGCAATCATCATCAGGTGTGAAATCGACAGCAAGAAAATGTATTATTTCCCTTCTACGTGACTTTACCGAAAGTACCAAGAATATGAATCCCTGCAGTCACGAAAGCTTTAAATAAAAATGTACATGTAACAAAGTCTGGCTAATCGTCATCATTATCATCATCAGCCATGATCAATCCATTGCTGGATGAAGGTCTCTCCAAACCGTCACCATTTTTCGTGGCTCCGCGATGTGACAATCCATCTCAGCACCGGTACATGAGCTCGTTTTGTCACTCCTTCTCCATGGTCGGTGTCTTCATAGGTGCGTTCCCTCGCTTGGCTGCCACTCCACCTTGAGTCTCGACCACCGGCCATCATCCCTTCGAGGGACATGTCCTGCTCAAGGCCACTTGCCTTTCTTAACAGTCAAATGGTGTAAAATAATGCAATAGCCTCAGACAGGCCATAGGTATAATCTCATACGTTTGGCTTTCATGACCAATATGGTGATTGATCATTGGTTTCTTTTGGTTTATATCATAGGTGTAATGATATTTAAAAAAAACGATTGACCTCCAATACCTGACAGAGTCAATGAAATCAAGTAATACGTTGGCAAATATTTAAATGTATTTGTATTTGGTTCATTAGCAAAACTTGAATTTGGATTAGCAACTAAAATGTTTACAATTATACGTACAACGTATCGCAGGAGATTACATTCAGCGTCATCAGGTGTCATCAACGGCTCCGATCCCGCCCGTGGAAAATAAATGTTGCTTGTTTTTAAACATTCCTCCCGTAAATGAATTAATTCGTAGGTCTATTAAGGAGTACACAATAAGTAAAACGATTGCAAGTCGACTGAGTTAAGAGTGTGTCGCAATTAAACCATTTTTTGCGTGCAGGATTTAGGTGGACGCAGAGGTGGTGGCAGCTGGAAAGGCCTTCATCCAGCAGTGGATCGAACATGGCTCATGACGATGATGCGGATGCCGTGTGTCCTGGTTACGCGTTCATTAATCCGTGGGGTGACATCCCCTGGACGCCTCAAAGTGATTTCACTCACGAGTGACAGTGAATGCCCATTCCGCCCGCCTGCCCAGAAGCTGACAATCATTTCCCGTTGCGTTATCCCTCAGTGCGGAAAGTATAAATCACAGGACCACCTCTGTACAATGTCACGTCTGTCGCAGCGGTCATTGAATCACCCGCAGAGGACACGGCGCTCGCCGCCTTTCTATGCACTACTCTGGCTCCTCTCAACTTGCAAAAATAGTATCTTGGGTTGACACATTAAAGTATTGTACTTCAAAGGTTACACTATTTCTTGTTGTTGCAATACTGAGTTGGCAGTGGTTGCCGGAGCAGTGACGAAATGAATCTCAACACATTTGTCAATAACAATGCCCTCAAATGAAAAACAATTATATCCTGAATATAAAATAGAGGCGACAGTTCGGGAAATGATCCTTCCTCATAACTGAGAGATCGAGAGACCAGATAGAATGAGTGAATGATAGTTGTAGACTGCCCCATTCAGCATAAACACCATGGGGCCCAAATATAAATGTATATATATTTTGTATGTTTCTCGATAAACAGTCTTGAATTGAATTTTGAACAGTTACCCATACCTACTGTCATCACCCAGGAATGTCTGTCCTTAACGCTCGTGACGTCACTCCACATCGACCAGCCCCCCTCATTAATATTCATGAGAAGGTGACGTCCTCCAAATGGACACCCCCCACCCCTCCTCATTAATAATCATGAGCGGGTGACGTCACTCAATATGGAGGACTCCCCCCCCCTCACTAATATTCATGCGCAAGTGACGTCACTCCACATCGAACAGCCCCCAACATTAATAATCATGAGCACGTGACGTCCCACTACATGGAGCACCCTCCCCCTAATTAATAATCATGAGCAGGTGACGTCACTCCACATCGAACAGCCCCCTCATTAATAATCATAAGGTGACGTTCTCCAAATGGACACCCCCCCCATTCATACTAATTAGGGGCTGACGTCACTCCACATGGGGGGCCGAGGCGCCTCCTCCCCCCTCCTCGGCGTCAACTCACAACCCTCACTACAAAGGCAGAACCCTCACGTCACGTGATCTCCGTAACGCTGTTGAGACATCAAAGTAAAAATGACGTCATGATGAACAAGGGATTATAACCTTAAAATGCTATAGGTCTGTGTCACCGCGGCCTTACAAATTGCCCACGCATTGATGCAATGAATATCACGTCGCGGTCTGCTTTTCGCTTGCAAGTTTCAGGCTTGCTGCAATACACCCGTCCTTGGACAGGCAAAAGGCGAGTTAATAGATAATGAGTTCATGCATACTTTTCTTTTTACTTTGAGAGGGTTTGTATGTTGTTTAAATATCTATTAGTGGGCAAATGTTCCAATGTGAAATTTGAAATTTTTGAGCTGTAAAATCTCCTTAAAATAAAATAATATATATTCGGGCACTAGGTAATATAGGGCAATCTCTAAATATGTATTCAACAATTTCTGGCCTCGGAATCTCTTCTCGCTATATATGAAGCTAATTTTAAATGTTAAATATGTTAGGACATTGAGCCCTTTCGATCTACATTTTAAAACCGAGGCTCTGGCATCCAAACTTCTTCCTGAACTGGGCCATCTCCATGTCCATTCTGATGCTCTTTATATTATCCTGCAGTCTACAGCACCACCTTTTCATTAAGCAGATCAACTCATGTAAACTATTAAAAAAAACATGTTTTAATTTTACCAGATAATTTCCCGCACCTCCGATTAGCACGGTTGGCTACGTTGAGTGCAAAAGTTCAACATGCATAGATATAGTTATTTTTCAGAAGCGACCTCGCCACAAATGATAGCTCAACGAAGTGGCTCATCACGTGGAAATGTCTAAATGTGGATGGAAACACTGGAGTACCCGGAGAAAAATCTACGTGACCATGGGGAGAACATGCAAACTCCAAAAAAATACAGGCGTAAGGGGATTGAACCCACGAACTCTTGCATACCAGGCGAGGGAGTTAACATCTCGTGGCACCCCATTTAACTGTTATGAACTCTCAGTGTTATTGAGGAGCATTATTAGGAATGAAATGAAGAGGCTGATGTATTCCAACAAAATTAAGTGGAAATATAAAATGTAATGTTAAAATTGCCGCCCTGCTGATGGAAGGGCCTCCGATAGAGGGAGCTCTATACAGCCCCTCTGAAGGATATTTGTTTTGTCCTACACATCAATTTTGCCAGATGGTGGGAGTACCTACACTTTATCCCATCCCACCACACGAATAGAACAACTGTGGCGTTACCCATTTGCATTTCTGGATGGACAGAAGTGGGAGATTTAATCAACTTGTCCATTGTTTTAACTGCCGAGCAGAGAGATGGAATCGAACCGGATGACCCCCGCAGTGCAAGGCCAGTGTGTGAACCATTACCCGGTGGCAGCGTCACTTTATTATCTATTTTATTAAAGAATAGTTGTTTCTACATTTAGGTATTTTACTTGTATAGAAGTATTGTGTTTTTGTATAAACACAAAAACAAAAATCTGATTTCAAATGTACTCTGTTGCACCAAACTTTCCTGTGTGCATCCTTTCATTACCCCAGCTTCAATCGAGGCCTGTTACTGCAGCGGGTTTTCACCTCGTGTAAAATGAGGGTGTCTGCCTGACAGAATTCGAATTGTTACTTTTAGCGATGACACATCAGGCAGGAGGAAGGTAACAGTGGAAACTTTTGTACTAATGTGTGTACCTCGGAACACGTGAATGCAATACCAATGAGTCACCCAGTGTGGGGGAATGATTTTGGGAGGGTTTTTATTTGCCAGGTGTCAGCTTTGCCCTTTCGGATGCGCTTCTGCGGCCGTCTGGAACGCTCTTCCTTCCGATATTAAGTTACTGGAGCTATACACTTTTAAATCTAGATTGAAAACTAATTTATTTGGGGCCGCTTTTTGTGTTTAGTTTGTTGTCTTTCCCCACACCTCCCTTTAGCATGGTTGGTTACGTACGGTGAGAAAGAAGTTCAACATACATAGACGGGGAAAGAAAGTTGCGGTACGCACGCACGCGTATTGCCTCTGAGAATGCTGGAACTACCTTTAGTCTGCTCACAGAACGATCATCTTGTGCAATGCTCATTAGATATTTCTGCACAGTATAACGATGTTCATGAAATAGTTAATCATTATCGACCATTAACTGGAGCAGAACCAGTTCAAATATCACTCGCCACTGATGCTCGCCATGGGCAGGAATCAAACTCAGGTGGGTGTCGACTGCTGTGTCACGGTCACAGGCTTGCTTCAAGTCTGTAATGGTAACCCAAAGATCTTGCCCATCCTCCCAACTCTGTAAAGATCTGATCACCACCACTGTCACTCTCAGATCTAATTCCACCCTGATTTTCCCTTGGTGAATACCTAACCGTTGGGGCCCTGCCATCGTGCAATGGTTAGCGCACAGGACTTGCAATACAGTCCACCGGTTCGAGACCATTTCCTGGCCGATCTCCTGCAAGGCTCTTACCGTCGCCGTCACTGCAGCTGCGTCGTTGGATGCCGGCGATGGGGCTGAGTGTTAGGGTCGGATATGTGTAGCTGCGTCACATAAATGTATCGCCCAGGGTGGTCTTGATAAATAAGAAGCCTTCTGCACGACATGTCTCAGAAGTCGCTCACTACTCATGTGTAATGATATATACTGTGTAACAAAAAAACAATTATTGTTCCTGGGTAGTAAGTGTTATTTCCTAATTGCTTATGCCTCAAAAGTACAGAAATTGGTTATTATTCCCCACAAACTTTGCTGTTGTGACCAGGATTGTGTGCATTTGTGTCTTTCGTGCACGTAAAGTCCTGGTTATAAAAGCAAAGTTTGTGGGGAATAATATCAATTTTCTATACTTTTGAGGCATAAGCAATTAGAAAATAACACTTACTACCCAGGAACAAAAATCGTGGTACATATTACATTTTCAGAGAATGTTAGCGTGTTTTTCAACAAGGACGTGTGGTTAATGCAAACTCGATGGCTTGCAATACATATCTTATTTGGTGTTTGAACATCTTAACACCTCTTCTTGGTTCTTTCGGTAAAGTCACGTAGAATGGAAATAATAAAATAAAAAAATATATTTTTTTCTTATTTCTATTCTACGCGTGACTTTACTGAAAGAACCAAGAAGATGAATCCCTGCAGTCACGAAAGCTTTAAATCGAAATCTTAACACCTATTTTATTGGCAGAAAGGGTGAAGCATATTCTCATTTTAAACAAATGTTTCAACACGTCTGGTCACCATGGAAGAGTAGGCCAAATACGTCTTGGAGGTGGCTTCTCGTCAAGGCTTTTGAATTAGCAGTGGTGTAAGCAAGCAATTCTTGGTGTGCAACTTTAACTGGGAACGCCAAACAGGCTTATGTGCTCAAGAATTACTGCACTCCCCTCTGTCTGCCTTCTTGAGTACAGCAAGGTATGACAATTCCCCGCTTCAGGGCTTCAGTATTATTGACGAATATGTTGAGTGGTGCTATTAGCACTTGTGAGCCACTGCCAATGCAATAGAAACAAAAAAAGAGGGAAAGTATATGGATTACGATGACACTCTCACAATGCATTTATAAGGACTTAGAGTTGATAATATTTACAATGATTTCTATTAGCTCTGAAGAGGGTGCAAACAACGAGGCATTTTAATTGCGCTGTCATTACACCGCCATTAAAGCTAGTGCATGCTTTGCGCGGCACAATTACAAAAGTTCCAAACCCCGTGCCTATAACATCGCTCACGATTGCGCTTAATGGAAACTACTGCTGCGTTTAATGTCGACATACTTAGGGAAAATGCATTTTTTATAGGGATTTTTGGTTGTTGTGTTGTTGCAATGACTATTCACTGGGTGGGATTTTGCAAAATGTTCACGGTAACTTTGACAATAATTAGCTTCAAGTAGCTTGAAGCTAATTATTGGGAACAAATATTTCGACTTCATTCGAGAGTAAACGTTACGAATGCCACTCATTTTTAAATCCTTTATATTAAGTTAACGTGCGTGCTTGCTTACGACCGTGCAAATCTTTCGGTCGTTTTTTAACCCACTTCCCGTGATCCAATCGAGCTGACATTTTCCACACAGACTCGTTGTGCGTGACAATTAATGTTCGTGAAAATCTTTTTCCAAAATTTTACACTTTTTAGGACAAAAATATTATATTTAATTACCAATTGCTTAATGCTGGCATGCAATCATCTGACCCGTAGGTGGCAGCCATCTCAAGCCAGAGTACGAGAGGACTCTAGCCGCCACGCATATAAAGGATTTATAGTGAAAAACGTTGTTTTTACGGGTTAATTTTTAATTGATAAAGTCGATCGAGCACGCTTGAGCCAAGTCACCAATTAAACGTACCGTGGCCCACGCACCTATTGAAGCACCCGGATCCTGTGTCACCCATTGGTGGATGTGGGCACATCCTATCCCAGTGGGGGGTCGTCGGCGAGAGCCCTGGGGGTGGCATGCGACTGCGAGAACCCCCCGCTGGAACGTACGGACAACGTTGGACCAAGTCGTGTGAACCTCGGTTGAAACCCAGTGGAGGCATTGGAGACACCCCGTTCAGCTGTCCCTCCCCCCACCCCCCGAGGCACCGCTGTGCACTGGCTATCAGAGCTGCGTGAGGGTTCGCGATTTGCAACACAGAGCGCTGCATCTCCGACTAACACGGTTGGCTATGTACGGTGCGAAAGAAGTTCAACATACGAACGTACAATTTTACTCCACCATAACCTCCACTCAGGGCCCACTCAACCTTGCATATTCTACCTCAACCACACAGCACTGAATTTTGATTTAAAGCTTTCGTGACTGCAGGGATTCATATTCTTGGTTCTTTCGGTAAAGTCACGTAGAAGGGAAATAATACAATTATATAAATATAAAACAATACAAATGTTCACGACGTTTCCACTGCAACACAAGCAATCATCATCAGGTGTGAAATCCACAGCAAGAAAATTTGAAAAAAACGTCGTGAGAATTTTTATTGTTTTATATTTTTATTATTTTATTATTTCCCTTCTACGTGACTTTACCGAAAGAACCAAGAATATACATACAGCACTGGTTTTGGTAAAAAAGAAAAATTTCCTCGGCACTTCGGCAGCGACTCGCCATGGCTCGCTCAACATCTCCTCATCACCAACATTTGCAGCGGGGCGAGGAGGAAGACGGAGGAGGTCGGAGAAGCGAGGAGGGGACAAGAGTGGCGAGGAGTGGGGAGAATGGAGGGGGGGGTGCAGGAGGAATTAAGCAGATATATTCCCTTAAGTGACAGTTGTATGCATGGTGGTCACCCATCCAAGTACTATCCTGGGTTAACACCGCTGAGCTTGAGGTCTGGCAGGATCAGATACGTGGCAGGTGATTTAGCCAGTGTTTGTGCAGCTGATTCATCCGGAAGTGTTCAATGCATCCCAATGGCCGAGCTTTTGTGTTGAAGCAAAAAAGGTCAGGCTGGTCCAGGGGCATGATGGTTTACGATGACGTCGTCTGCGGGTTACGATGACATCACCGTCACCATGAACCTTCAGGTCCATGAACGCGTGGCCTGCATCGTCGTTTGAACGTCACCGGGGTCTTCGACGTCCACCGTGACGCAGGCGGCGCGTATAATTTGTGTTGGTCAATGCACACGCAGTATTATCCAGGGCTAATACACGCACCTCTGAATGTCAACGTTTGGCCACGTACGGCGCGAAAGAAGTTCCACGTGCAAGGGCCGCTTCTGGGCTCGGACCGCGAACCTATGCCGCCACCCGCATGCGCGTTGCGTCTTGGCCGTGTCAACGCCCCAATGTTTTTTTTTTTTACCAGAAAGCTAATGATACTCATCTCGTGGGAGATGATGGGGATGAGTAAAGCCTTGACAAGTGCATTTTTGAGCTGACCAATTTGCCGATGGTGCCACCCAGCCAGACTTTCCATCACCTTGCCAATCCACTGCCGCATGAAGGCAATTCCCACAACCGTATCGGTCATCATGGGAAACGTGTTGACCGTACTTCACCACGCTGGTCAGTGTGTGTTGGTGAATGGGGGTGATTCAGGACCATTCCACATATCGATCATCACCGAGGCTAGCTGTGAACAAAAATGAAGCGCAGGTCACCGGGTTTATTGCGCAGTGCGTTAATCGCCGCACCACTGCGCCCCCCCTTATTGCGATTGGAAAATCATTGGCATGATTAGAATTTATTACGCCAGTCACACGGGGACCCTGCGGGCAAATAGCACATCAAAGCACACCTAAAATAAATAGAAATAAGTAATCATGGGATTGTTTAATCACTGGAAATTATAAGATTTAATTAATTGGCTTCCACAGCCTCTCCAGAATAATGTTATTTTTTTAAATAAAACAACCTAGCGACTCCAATGTTCTGAATAAGACAACCTAGGTCCAGCTTTCACCTTTCAGTCTCATCAGTCAGCCTGTTATAATTATGTCACACAATGCTCCAGTGGACCCCACATTATTCATGGGCAGCTCCTGGACGTAACCCCAGGGTAGTTCATAGCTCATCGATAGCACTCACCATTCAAGAACACGTGCTGCCTTCCAATAGTTTAAACTAAACCATTTTTATTTTTTATTTTACCAGGTCAGGCCCACTGAGCTACATATCTCTTTTTCAAAAGCGACCTGGCCACAAACGATAGCTCAACGAAGTGGCTCATCATGTGGAAATGTATCGCAGCCAAATACTCAAAACGTATGCTTTCAAATGTGGAAGTAAATACCGGAGGACCCGGAGAAAAATCCACGCGACCACGGGGAGAACATGCAAACTCCAAATATATAGGCGTTAGGGTCGGGATCGAACTCACGGCCTCCTGTATACCAGGCGACTGCACAACGCGAGTTAAATTCTTGGGCAGGGCTAACATCTGCAGTGAGTCATATCCGAATCGGTCTTGGATAGCCCATTTTAACAACTCCCATTGAGCAGTATGGTGAAACTATGGTCAATCAATCCCCATGACTGACACATCACAGGTATACCTGCATCCAGCAGTGGATTGACATAGGACTGTAAATAGTTGCCACCTGTTGTCTGGTGGCAACTATTGCCTGCCACCTGTGTTGGTGTGGCAGGCCTTCATACATACCGAGACCTGGGACCGGTATTGTGTTGAACATTATGGCAGTGGACTTCAGAGTTCTGATAGACGGCACGCGGGGCCACGCATTGCTGTGAGTTGCCACCTTCTTGAGGTCAGAGTCAGGGACGTTGGCTTTAACCTCCCGGGCTAAGCACGAACCACTGCCCCCCCTCACTCCACTTGCTTGCTTGCTAAACACGTTCATCTGACACGTACAAATACATTCGAGGGATGTTTTTTTGGTATTCTTAATAGACTGGTAATTGAATTAAGAGGACACATAAATTAATTATGAAATAGGTATGAAATCAGGAATATTACAATATACTATACATTATAAAAAGAACACCACTTGTGTTCCGTACGTTGCATGAACGAGAATAAGGCAACTAATGTGTAGGTCGAGAAGTCACGCCTTTCATTCAGCGTCCCATTGATTTAGTTTTGTTTTGGAGATTCGTGGGTTCACGACAGATCGAAAAGCAGTGGGATGAAGTGAGAGTGAACCCGCTGACCTGCACAACCGTGAATTCAGACGTGGCATTAAGCAGCAAAATAAGCCTTTTGTGGTGAAGGAATTCATTGCTCGGCTCCAGCTTGATTGCCATTTCTGTGATCACGCTCCCAGTGAATTGTCAACTGCCAACACACACGTGCTTGATTCATGCACCAGAGAGTCTGTTTGGTTTTACAATACAGTACACACATACTCCTGTGCTCATCTTCAGGTCGTATTTTCCTCGTAAAGATAATGGTTTATGACAGGATATGGCGGCAGGCCGAGGAGGGAGCAGGTGGTGCAGTGGTTAGCGTGCGACACTGTGAGCCCGTGTCACTAGAGTTTCGTTCATGGCTACGGCTCACATCAGTGACCAGTAATTTATGAAACAGTGGGGGATGCACCCCCCCCCTCACATCCCCCTCCCACCCCATCCCCCCCCCCCTATTCAACAGCTTGCACTGCCACCACTGTGTGATTGAACAGAAACTGATGCAATCATCCACATTTTAACACAGGGGTTCATAGCCTGTCAATCCTCACGACCCACCACGCGACGTCGTTCCGCGCTTACCAATGACTCCCTATTCAAATGCAAATTAACTTTCTCCAGGCCCGATGATTGTGCAACAAGTCCCACGTGACGCTGCTAAGCAATTGACGCTGTCACGTGGTGCACACACGCACACAAACACACACCAAGATCTCAATATTAATTTGAGTCGGCTCTATGAACGCAGACAGCGTTAATTGCTGAGCGCAATCTCGTGGGACGTGTTAACAATCCTCGGGTCTCCTTGCAGAACAGTGACAACCCCTTTCGTCTGCAGAATGGCGCGCAGAAGTTGATATCACAGAGCTAACCTCCCGAGATCAAATCAAGTGACCTTCTGGTCCACGCAGTAGAGAGTAGCACCTTCCCCAATCGCTCTGCCGCAGAGAAAAATGTATGCCACGTGACAGTACTACCAATACAATATTCTATTTCGATTCTCGTAAGAGCTGGAATTTAGCCACACTAAGTGCAGAACCAAAATTAATGTGATGGGGAGTTTTTTTTTGTTGGCAGGCAGTCATTTCCGTAATCGAGGGGTTTGGGTTAGATCGCGTAAATATTGATGTCGTTAAACCCGCCACCACCCGACAGCCAATTAGTAAGGTTTGCCACGTAAAACACAACATGACAATTCGTTACTAGTTCAGCACACCGGCGTGTTGGAGAGTAAACCCACATCTATAATTCGAACGAGTTAATTTTGTACTTGAATGGGGAGAGAGTAAGTTGGTGAACGCGGGGAAACGTGTCGAGGACTGGAGTTTGGGAAATCCTGCTCTCACAAAACGAAAGGGTTTGAATCATACGCAAATTATATTTTAAAAACACAGAGACTGCATGAAGCAAAGTAACAAAATACTAATCAGAAGATGAATCGGACAAGAATATATAAATATTCACAGCAACGTTAGTCGATACTTTATTGAAAAATAGAAACGATTGGACGAATAAAGGCATACACTTAAATGGAGATGGTATTAGTCATCTCATATTTCCAGATGACATAGTCATCATAGCAATCAATGACAATGAGCTCCAGGAAGTGATTTAAGAATTTACTGTTTATAAAGGTCCTTGAAAGGCACTTTAGTGTCTGACAGTACCTAACGCCACGCGTGTCTCTTCTTACACTCCATCCTGTCGCACCTCTCTCCTTGGTGATCCCCGTAAGAGCGCCGTGCTCGCGTCTTGTACCCTTACTTCCGCAGGCAGTCCCCGATGTACGAACGCACCACTTACGAACATCCGCACTTACGAAACGAACCGCCGTGACGCGTCATTATTCTTGACGATCCGACTTGCGAGCACTCGCTCGTTCTTAAGTCCCAGCATCCCCGCGTGATGCACAACGACAGTGGATCGTTCGACTCAAGGTAATTGCAAGTAAAACAGATTTTTTTCTTTTCATGTTACTTTATTTAATGTTTTATTTACTACGCAGTATTTAGTACAGCATTACATGTAAATGTACTATTTTTCTTCTTATGAGTTTAACGATACTTCCCTTTTGTGTTGAACCATAACACATTCTATAACATTGGCCGAATGCACAATTAAACGTTGAGTTCCGAGATACGAACACAGCGGCTTACCAGCGGGTCTCACAAGTTTAGCCCGTTCGTAAGTCGAGGACTGCATGTACCTCCTCTTCTCCAAAACCTTCTAGAATATCTCCTAACCTCCGTCTAAGTTCCCTCTGTACACCAACCCTGTACACACTCCTTCACCCCCGAAGCATCTCTGTTTCCCCGTTCTTACTTTCCCGCTTGTTTCCCTTTCGAATGAACTTGCCAATGCCCAAATTGTCCCGCTACTCATCCCCGTGCCTCCCGGAGTGGCTGTCGATGCGGCCTTGCAGGGCTCTCGGCCTTGTGTAGGCTGCCAGCCCCGGTCCTTAAACTCGCCATGCGTCTCCAGCATCGCTCAACAGCTTCTCTTGCGGCCCTTTTTGCCGCTTTATTTATCATTGGTGGGGAGCATCCCTCGGCGTCTCTTACACTTGGGGAGGCTGCGAAGTTGAACTCGAGATAAAAAATGAGCCAAGCAGATTTCGTGCGAGTTCGCTGTATTCTCGGAGGACCAAACGAGAAAACACAACAGGATATCTATATGATAATAGGGGTTTCCCCTTTTGTCTGGCAACAACATAGGTGTTCAGATGTTAAAATACCAAACTGAAACCTTTTACAAGGAATCATGTCTGCATTAACCACAATGCTTGTGGTCAGAATGTCTTTGGGCTGTTCGCCTTTTGGAGTCCTTTGGTCTAACACCGTTTGAGACGAGGCTCAAAAGAAAGCTGTCTCTGGTGTGGACCAATCAGTTTCAAAGACAATGCATATATTATGAGAGTGTTTTTGGATGCATTCTGACCACAAGCATTGTGGTTAATGCAGACATGATTCCTTGTGAAAGGTTTCAGTTTGGTGTTTTAACATCTTAACACCTGTTTTGTTGCCAGAAAAAAGGGGAACATCTATTATCATGTGTTGGTACTGGCAAAGGAGGTCCCAAGGATATCTATTTATCATTGGAAAATAGTCAAGGCAGATCGGTGTAAAACAAAAACAAATGAAAGGGTTGAGTGTAATTAGGATTGAGTTTGTTAAAAAATCTATTTGCACTTGAAAAAAATATCTATTTATCATTGGAAAATAGTGAAGGCAGATTGGTGTAAAAAAAAAAATGAAAGGGTTGAGTGTAATTAGGATTGAGTTTGTTAAAAAATGTATTTGCACTTGAAAAAAATCAACAAAGCGTTTGCCAAACAAAGAAACTTCGAATCGGCGCGTTTGGCCAGCTGTGTCATACTGATTGGAACCACCGTGTAGTCCCAGACCAGTGATCCTTGCGGGTGATATGATTGTTATCACGTTCGTGCAACGGCCTGCATTGTACAATACAAACCAGACCCCCCATGTGTACCCAATCCGGTGCCTGTGATTTTTTTTTTGCAGCCCGTAATTGCATCGCAACAGAAATTGCTCCGTGCAAGCAAGAGTACGATCCTGAAGCGCAAAGGACGCACGTGCCAATGTATAGTTTCTTCATTTACAACGCAAACCTGCACTCGGGGGTCCCATCGCTGAGCAGTTCACTGAATTTTAATGAAATCATTACAAAAGTAGTCCGTCCGTCCGTCGTTTGTTTATTTATTTTCCCTTCGCTTGAAATGACGCGAACCTTCAGTCACGAAGCGGCGAAAAGGAACGTCGTCATTTCGAGCGTCGGAACTTAATAATTTACCTAATACGAATCGGACGTTTTTCCATTATAGATGGTCGTCGAATAACAACAACAAGCAAACAATGTCAATACTTGACTTAGAGGTTTCGTGATTGCAGGAATTCATATTATTTGGGTCTTTCGGTAAAGTCACGAAGATAGGTTCAAAGAAAATAACAAAAACTACGACGTTTGGATCACAACCAAAGCGATCGTCATTGCTTGTCGTCTAGATTGTGCAATGTTTGTTTTGATGATGGTCGTTTGCGTTGCGATCGAAAAGTCGTCGTTTTTTGCTATTTTTGTTGTTATTTTCTTTGAACCTATCCACGTGACTTTACCGAAAAGCCCAAAGAAAATGTAAATGCTATTGACGGGGACGATCGGCAGATGCGCAGGGCTGCGCACACGAATATGAAGTGTGAAGAGATCAGATGGCTTGGAGATCAATCGGCAGCGCTAACAGCTGACGCTGCTGAGGACCTGAGTTCAAACCTGGGCGGCGAACCCCTTACCACGTAAGCCTCGGCAAGGTAAGGTTAAAGGTCAAAAACAACGAGCCTACCTTTACCCTACCTTTTAACTTACCACAATACAATCACTCTACCCTTACCTTTTACCCTTTAGCAAGGTAAGGTGAAAGGTAAAAGGTCAAAAGCAACGAGCCTACCTTTACCCTACCTTTTACCCTTACCTCATACAAATTACCCGATTACAGGGTAAATACTGGGGCACTACTACACATGAACAAGGTTTATAACGGTAAATGCTGGGCAGAGCGCTTTATTCATATAGAATACTCTCGATGATTCCAATTTTAAATGGAGGCCACGGACTGTGCCACGGACTGTGCCACGGAGCTTTTAGTGAGCGGTAAACAAGGTATTTACCGGGTAATTCGTCCACGCTACCTTTACCCTATCCTTTATCTTACCCCTTGGCTTGTCGAAACCTTTACCTTGATCCTTTTACCCGGTAAAAAGGGTAAATTACCTTACCTTGCAGAAGCCCATTACCATGTATAGCGAGCGTGATGATCTCAGTCCAGTCACCGAATGCGCACGCTGAAGCATTCAGATTCGATTGCACGCTCCATTGCGGCTCACCTCCAGCAACGAGATGATCAATTTGATTGTCACGTGACAATCTCAGTGCAGACCATAGGTTTCCAAATCTCGTGCAACATTCCGTCGACTGTGCTTGTCATGTAGATTGTGCAATGTTTGTTTGAACCTTTGCAGCACTTTATATAGATATCAGTGGCATAGTGACTACATTATCAGTTCAGGGCGTGTGGCAATCGGTCAGCTGGGGCCCCAATATTTGATTTGTCTCGCACGGTCGCACCTAGAGGCTATTATATATCGTGGCCCCTCTTGCCTAAACACATCGTTAAGCATTTTCCGCAAAATATATTTAAACCGCGTTTCAAACAAGTATTTTGTTCTGTTACACTGTTGTTGAAAACGAAAATATATCTCATGTTGGTTGTCAAGGGGGCCCCAACTCGTAGCCTTGGCAACCAAGGGGGGGGGGGGCGGTCAAGGCACCCCCCCTGCCCCCATACTCGTTACGCTACTGATATGTATAGGACAGTGAATATATTCAATAAGCCTTCGTCAATCCACTGCTATATTACGGCCTCCCCCACACCTTTCGGTCTGGGGGCTGCTTGACCATACTTTACCATGCTGAGTAGTGTGAATTCGAGAAGGAGGGAGCCCTGCTTTCCATCACCGCTGATGTCAGCCATGGCCAGGAATTTAACTCGGGTGGCCAGGTTCAGTGCGCAAGACAATGTGTGGCTGGAGAAGACTGATAGATTATCTAGACGTCGGCGTGCTTATCTGCTTCTCTGTAAACCACGGCTGTTCGAATCTAACCCTTGCCTATTCATCATCCACAAGAACAAATGTTAGGTATGTATGGAAGTACACATATTGTCTGAAAGGGTTAAGCCATTGTGTACCTGGCTATAGGAAAAATATAAAGATGCTCTCATAAACACCGTTGAGTCTTCTTTTGGACACCTTCATTTTTTTCAGGGGTACAAGTGTAATGTGAGGATATATTCGGCTCACTGACGTATCACAACTCGTCATGATGTTTGGCTCTGCCGGTCCTGGTCCATAGCAAATGGGGGGAAGCCTAGGGGCGTGGCCCTGACGTAATGGAAAGGTGACAGCTGTAAGTAGAGGATTGGTTCTGCTGGCTTTGGCCACAGCCAATGGGGAGATGAGTCAGGGGCGTGGTCCCGTGAGCCTACGAGGGAGTCTGGAATATTCCATAGAGGCTAACCAGGATTGGTGGAAACGTACCACGTGACCCAGGTATTAAATAGGGGTGGAGACGAACAACACGTGGTCAGAACTGGAACGAACGGATGAGGAGGAGGAGGCCACGCGAGAGCGGGGCTCCAAGTTGCCACGTGGCTGCGCGTCTTTACCTTTCTATCCCTCTCACACTGCCGGTCAGCAGCGTGAAGGAGAGCTGTAATGAAAAGTGAATAAAAGACCGGATTCCAGAAGTCGCCTCAATGACCTTTATTACACAAGTGGAAGGTCGTTTGGTTTGGTTTGAAACGCTGCAAGGCAACAACACGGCAGCTCACAGTGATATCCAGCGAGCTGCATCACGTGCTTTCTTGGTGGACTCCAACACCGGCTAATGAGACGTTGTTAGGCAGTGCCTTAAAGTTACAGAAGCATAGGATTTGACTGTGGGAAACAACTTAAAAAAAAATTCCTAATAGATCAATGAGTCTTGATGTAAGGAATGTAAATTATGTGGCTCATTCAAAGTTTGCTAATGCATTTTAGAAAAAAAATGTGCCTTTGCTTTGAGAAATCAATATTTTCTGTTTCTTTCTTGCATGCCATGAATTGCATTTAAATGAGATGTGGCATCTCATTCAGATTGCTTTCATATTTATGTAACAGATTGATGAATACAATTCAAAATGCTTAACTGAAGTCAAACAAATGTACGTGAAACGATTTTTATTGAAAAATAGTGTCATATGAATCAAATTAAGGACAAGAATTAGATATGCAGTCGACAGAATGCTTGGCTTTCAAAGCTGTTGAAGCTGAAAATATGTAACGATTTTTTTTTCATATTTCTCAGTGTTCACCCGGCCATTGTTGATCATTCCACTCGCTTATGGCAGTCTCCAGCAACAAAGTGCTGCCCGAACCAGGTGATCTCACAGGGGGATTAAAGAAGCTCTTGGTGGATGCAATTCCACTCTCTGCTTTGTGTTCCGCTCCCCCTCCTCCCTGCTTCATGACGGCACCGCTTCCGAATGACGGACGGAGGTCGTCCGCTCGCTCGCTCGCTCCGAAAAAAAACTTCAATACGACTCGCTCATTCAGGCACTCCCGCGCCCGGGACTCTGCACAAGATTAACGAACGAGATTGCGCGAGTGAGCCGTTCCGTGCCCGCGCCATGAACGCGCCCTCCCAGCTCTGTGCGCCACGTGCCAGAGGTCGCAACCGGGTACTCGATACCCGTACCCTACCCGATACCCGGCTACCCGTACCAGGCCGGGTACGGGTATCCGTTTGCGACCCTGGTGCGGCCGGGTACAGGTACGGGTAGGCCGTGAGTCACTGGTGAGTAACTGTTTGTCACTCATTTCCCAACGTCTTGTCTCTTCTCACAATTCAAGTTCCTAGAATCAACCCACCCGCGCCTGCAACATGGCTTCATCCCAGAGGTCGCAATCAGATACCCGATACCCGTACCCTACCCGTACCCGACTGGGTACGGGTAGGGTACAGGTACGGCCGGGTACGGGTACGGGTACCCGTTTGCGACCCTGGTGCGGCCGGGTACAGGTACGGGTAAGGAATCAAAACCCGTTTGCGACCTCTGCCACGTGCCTTGCCGCGTCCCAGCTTTCGCGCCGCGCACTGCCCCTCCCCACCCCACCGCCACTGTTCGCCACCCATCCCGCGCATGCCCTGCACGTGCCCCTCGGCCAGCATGTTGGCTCGGGAATCAGTTGCAACGACAGCAGCCGCCGTTCACCCGCCTGCTGGTGGTGACATCGCCACGGCGCTGGTGCCAGGATAGGTCCACCCCGAGGTCACGTGCTGCTGGCAAGAGGTAAAGGGACAGAGGGCAGTTGTTGTGAGTTGACTGTGGTGACTGGCAGATGCACCACCTGTTCTCACAGCCGTGCCAACTAGCTGCGTTTTATCTATCCGTGATTCCACTCATTGTTGTGAGCGTCCTCCTCTGCTGTTGTTGGAGGGCGACTGCCACTGACGACCCTATAGCGTCCTTCACGAGCTTCCTCCGCACACAATTGCACACCTGCCGCCCCATTAGCGTTGCCACATGAATCAAATCCTGAACTTCTAGAGACGCTGGCATTTGGTTTGCCTCATTTCCCCGATCGAAGAACAAGATTTCGTGGTTGATTCTAAAGGATGCATTTTTGTAGCAAATCCAGAAATTCAATGTTGCTTTACTTCAGAGGAGTAAAATATGACGACCGCTTATGTTGCGATCGAAACGTCGTGGTTTGTTTTATTTTATTTTATTTCTACCCACGTGACTTTACCGAAAGAACCAAAGAGTATGGATTCCTGCAGTCACGAAAGCTTCAAATCAAGATTATAGGAGGGGCCTTTATGACAGAATGGACATGCAGCTCGCTGCACATCAGTTTTATATAAGCAGGTGCTTCTTTTGAGTATTACATAGTTTAATCTCTCACTCTCCACACTGAAGAATGGCCATTGCGTGACATTTCAGCTATAATTATTTTTTACTATAAGGCAGTGTTAATGGCGAATGTGGTGTGTGTGTGTTTTTAAAGATATTCCTGTGCACCCATTGCCAACGCTGAACCTTAATATATTTTTCGCTGAAAGATAACATCTTCATACCAGCGGCGTAGCACGGTTGGCACGGGCCCTGTCTGCAAGTACAGTATTGAAATGTGGCTTCCTTATTCAATTCTCCCACCCCGCCTCTTTCCCACCCATTTCCTTTACAGTTTTCTACATAAATAAAGTTAACGTGTTTCCAAAAGCCACTTTAGCAACAAAAACGGAGCTGCTTGTCAGTATCTTCACAGCTCTCGTTGTGCAGACTTTCAATCTGTACTTTATCAACACATACTCTGGAATTGTCATTTACTTTATAAAACCGCAGTTCAATTTAACCACTTACAAGTCATTTTAAACCCTGGGTTTTATTTCGTATTGCTTTTTCTTCTTTTATATATTGGCATTGAAGAAATGCATTTTAACTTGGATTTTAAAGCCTTTCTACATTTATTTTCTATTGTAACACGACAGCTTGCAACTGGGCAGTGACATTCGTTGCAATGCCCAACGAGTGATTTTTCATTTACATAATCTGGTGATACATTTTGTTCGAACTTTGGTGCAATTTGGTATAATTGCACAAATCAACGACAAAACACCACAACTGATATTATCAAATGAACATTATTATTATACGCCGAGCATTCTTTACACAGTATAGATGGGCAACATCGCGTCTCACGTGTGATAAGAAAGTGGCAATGATATGCATAAGGAAACCAAGCAAATGCGTATGGTCCCAAGGAACCTCAACGGGGGTTTTGGATTCGTACAAAAAACAAGGGTGCCTTTAATTAAAACTCAAATACACATACACCAGATAATTAACCTGAACAAAAGTTAATTCATCTCAAATTAATCTTTCCTACATCTCTCTCGTTTCGCGAAATATTTTCTCATCTGTATCTTGCTTCTCTCATCTCACTACAGTTCTATCTCATGTCTATATATCTTCTGTCATCACACTAAGAGTGTGTGTGTATACATATATATAAATAATTCTGTCTCGGGCCCCCAGTGGGCCAGCACTGCTACTGGTAATATTAAAGATAATCCAAATGTAGTTCTGAGATGTCATTCTGTGGCCTTTTCCCAACAGGATATGAGGCTATGCTGAAAGAAATCATTTGTAAAGGACACTGAGTAATTTAATTCCGTAACTGACAGGGACAGCTGGGATATTGGTACTGGAGAAAATCAAAACGATGGAGCATTTGTGCAATTGTCAGTGCATTGAGCTACGACTCTAACACATTCCTGCGGAGGGAGCTGGTAGGAACGTTGGGTTGCTCGGTCAATGGCCAGGGTCAACGGCAGCGTGGTGTATTCCGCAAATATGGCCGACTGTGAGGGCGGGCACAAGCCGGCGTGAGTAGGTTAAACGTTGAGTTTTATAAGGGCACCACGGGGTGACCAGCCCCTCACCACCCAGCCCCACCCTCCCCACCCAGCCCATCCCCACCCTCCCCTCCTCACCCAGCCCCTCCCCACCCTCCTCACTCAGCCCCTCCCCACCCTCCCCACCCAGCCCCTCCCCACCCTCCCCACTCAGCCCCTCCCCACTCCTCCCATTTTTTGATGCACGACGGACGGACACAATAATCCCCTGTGGGCTGGTGGAACCAGGAGTTCCTTGCCTCTCACGGCTAACATTAGTGGCGCTCTGGAACTTTCCCTGCTTTATCAACCCATACTGACCAGTCTGGTGAAGTATGGTCAAACATCAGCTGTGACCCGACAGGGCACGTGGAAGCTTTTATTTAGCAATGGTTTAACAAAAAACCGTACAAACTCGCCATAAAAGCCGGCTCCATGTCATATTGTCATTTCACTCATTCTGTGCCAAACGCGCACCACCCTTTACGACTTTCAATTACAGGTTATCGGTAATGTGAGAGATTTCGGATTTTCATACACGGAATTTATATTGACAAGAAATGAGAAAGTACTCGAAAAACCACGGGGCTTGCACAAGCCCCAAGTAAAAAAAACAAGTTCCATGCCGGTATCATCCTGGAGATAATGTGATTGTGCCCTCGTTTTTGGCTTCTGATGATATCATCCCATGTGTTTACAATGCCTTAAAACAGCCGACTTTCCAATCTGCTTTCCTGTACAACCATAACTCTCTGGTAATGTTGTTTGCATGCGAATGCGTCAGAGACACCGCAAAAAAAAAAGAAAAACAGATGGGAAAACAAGAAATTTAAATTCGTTCAGGATGTAAATAATACATCGTTGTGTGCATTTCAGTTGGCACAAAAACGCAATTATGAATGCAGGTGGCTGTGCAAATATTTATTTAATAGCACGTATTACCTGGATCTCCAAGTTAATCTGTGCTGAACGTACATTAAGAAACTAACTTTTTATATTTTTCAGACACTCGGTCATTATAATATAACAATGACCAAAAAAACCCGAATATTTCTCAAGTGTCGTGAGTTGATGATCTTAGCCTGTTGCCATAGCCTTACAGAGAGACCGATTACAATAGAGACTCATAAGACTTACAAAGAGACCCATCAGTACAGAGACCCAATGCAGTGGCTCTCACCCTGCGATATGAGTCTGGCAACCCGAGTTAGATTCCCTGGACAAGGTTAATGTGAGCGGTGGATGATATCTGGACTGGACTTGGGCATTACTTTCATCAACCTGGACCAACCAGAGTGGTGAAGTATGGTTAAACAACCTCCATGGCCAACACAGCAGTAAACTAAATGATATATTATTATACCAGGTAAGTCACACTCAGCTATATATATCATTTTCAGAAGTGGCTTATCACGTGGAAATGTATAGCAGCCAAATACTCTAAACGCATGTTTATAAATGTGGAGGGAAAACCCGGAGGACCCGGAGAGAAATCCACGTGACAACGGGGAGAGAGACACCGCAAAACTCCAAAAATACAGCAGCAGGCGTCAGGGTCGGGGATCGGGGATCGAACCCACGAACTCCTGCGTACCAGGCTCGGCAGTTTGCATCTCGCCACCGCGGCGCCCCGGTGGGTTAACAAAGCGGTGTATATCATTATTTACTATTTTAGAAACTCCCCTCGCTTGTACATACAGGTACTTATAAGCACGATTTTATTCCAAGGTAAGAGTGCACGGTTCAAACTCAGGCTCTTGTACTACGCTAGCTCGTGAACCACCTGAGAAGTGGTGGCTTGAAGGGAAAATCCAACCAAGCAAAAGCTTGGGGCCCAAAGCAGCCAAAACGTACCCTGGATTCAAGATATTAAAACAATCATGTGCATTTATATACCGTCTCAATCTTGTTTTCTTTATATACATCTCACTGCATCTATATCTCTTGCCTAAATCTATAGTCTCACAAAGCACTTTATAAGTTGACAGTTTGAAATGTGTGGGGAATATTTTTTGGATGAGGTCACCTCCCAATATGTTAGCTCCTCCACAGCTTCAAAGCCACCAGCTGCCCCCCCCCACCCCCTCGTTAGTGGATTTTTGTGGCCCCCTTTTGAGAGCCGGACATTTCTGGAGCACAATAAGCCGGTCAGCCTATCATCCCAGAGGCCAAGGCACAGGGGAAACGAGATCGTAAAACGGTGAGTGAGAGGGAGATAATGCAGGCACTTATTCTAGCAGCGATCCAGTGGCTTGCGACAGAATGAAGAATCCTTTTAAGGATTTGAAGTTCAATCTCGGGGTACGTTTGGGATCGCCCATGAGCGGTCTGGAGTGGGGGGGGCGGAAGATGCATTTGGCGGCTGTTTGCCTCCGTCGCATACTGATTATGAGTGGCGGGGGCATTGATGAGCAGCTCCTGCATCAATTGCATAAGCATGCAAATCAATGGCCATGTGCGTGCGACAAGCAGCTGTGAGTGCCACAGTGCCTTTGTGAAGGCGTAAGCCTCCTATGAAGGCTAATGGCTGCGAGGTTGCTATGGCGACACACCATCAAAAGCTTTGAACGGGCACTGCATTCTATGGATTGTATTCGATTCCGTTCAACGTTATACATTCTGCGTGAAAAATTTAAATCGGTACGTTTTAAAGCATTCTTTTATTCGTTAGTACCTCGACAGGGTGTCTAAGTAGCAATGCAGTAATTTTGGGTATGATTTTTTTTTAAGTTGGTGTTGGGATTTGTAAATATTTTCAAAAAAACAAATATTATGTTGTATTCTAGATGATATCATATGAACCCATGTCGCCCTTAAAACATCACCGATGTCAACGAACCCATATTCGTCTCCGGATTAAGTAAAGGGTGCGACTACTCAAAGTCAAAATTCTTTCCCGCTCAAATGATCATTGAGACAGTGCTCATTTGCTGATTAAAGTCCTGAGCCATTAGTTGAAATTCCACATTACTGTGGTGGGGGTGGGGGGGGGCGAGTACTTCCATTGGAAAAGCGACCGTTGACTACAGCACAACAAACACCTCGATTTACGTGTCCCCCTTTCACGTCGTTTCACAAATACGTCGCCACTTGATTAACTACACATTTACAATTACACAATCTAATCCAAAAAAAAACTCCGTTATGAAGAGGAGTTTTCTTTCTTTGGAAACCCTTGTGGTGTTTTTTTCAGCGGTGGAGAGACATGCCGATGGCGTATAATAACACTGGTCAACACACTTTTTCTGGCATAAGGTATTCCAAATGGTTTAAAGTAATTTTGGGGTGCTGATTCCAAATCTGGCATCAGTTTTTGTCTATCACATCAGGTTTTTGAGATATCAAATATTGCATTTTCAATAAAAACTGCAGAAGAAAAATATTAAATAAATGTGGATATCTACATTTAATTATATTATAAACACACTATCCTAAAAATACAGCACCATATTTGAACACTAAAGCAGTCACTGACTCGCAACAACTTGCAATCATAAGTGACAGAGTTAATTTCGGGTAAAATCAATGAAAATGGGGTATGCCGATAGCATAAGAATGAGATGTGATAGAGCAAATCTGAGATCAGATTTGGAATCAGCACCCTGAAATTAGTCTAAAACAGCTGCAAATGTCCAGGCCAGAAAAAAAATGTTTTTTGTTGTGGTTGACCAGTGTAATTAACGCCGCTCGCCGATTTGCGTCGCCTCAAACCACGCTTACGTCGCTGACGTCACCGCCCGTCCTATCTCGTTATCCGTCGCCTCCTCCTCAACCATCGCCTCCACCACCACCACCCACTACCCGGTAAGTCGCTTTGATCTACGTCGTTTCGATATTCGTCGTAGCACGTCTCGGGAACGCACTCCCCAACGTAACCCGGGAGGGGGGGAGGGTGTGACTCTATTCATCTGGTCAAATAACTCCGACGACCCCCCTAGGGTATGGGGAAGCCTTCATCCTACATTGTACTGACACAAGGGCTATACAAGTACATGGGCAGCAGTAATAGAATTTAATATAAGAACATCACCCCATTGAATAAATAACCAATTATATATTCTTTGGTTCTTTCGGTAAAGTCACGTAGGTATAATAAAAGAAAAAAAATGAAAAAGAATTTTTTTTATTTTATTTTATTATATTATTTTCACCTACGTGACTTTCCCGAAAGACCCAAAGAGTATGGATCATTGCAGTCACGAAAACTTCAAATCTAGAATTAACCTAATTATATGTATATAGATATACTGGATATATATCGCGCTTTGTGGTTATTTTTCAGCTTGAGTTGAATAACCACAGTTAAAAGTCGGCTTTCGAGGCCAATGTTGCATTCATTATTAGTAAATAGCAATGAACAGTGCAGCACTACCTTTTAAAAAGAGCTAACAATTTTTATCCGTGTGCGATAATCGTGTGTTTATTTTATAGTGAAGATATTTAAAGACCAACTTCATTGAGAAAAAATACTCGAACATTAAATAACGTCTTATTTTAATGACGGTCGTTGGCGATCTGATCTTGTGAATTGCCCTTTATATATATGAAAAAAGTTTCTTATTTTAATTCTAGCCAAGTGGCTCAGCAGCAGAGTGAGCGGATAAAAGTAACAAGGCTGCGAGCTCCAATCTTGGTCGGGGGGGGGGGGGTGTTAACTCAACCCATCATCCCTCCAAGGTGTGATAAAATAAATACCACTTTGGTAAGGGAACTCAACATTGGTGGTTCTATGGAGAGATGAACCACTGCCATATGCAGTGCCGGGTGAAGCTAGTGCGGGGCCTATAGCATATGCTATAAAGGGGCCCTAAATAAAAAAAACACATAAATATAAAAACACACATTTTTACTTGCATAGTAAAGTAATTGGATTTTTTCATTTGCTATACAGCCATATAATACAACAAATCTTTAACCTTAAACACCCAGTCGTTCATAACAGTTGAAGGCAGTGTAGTACTATAGCAATAGAGCAAGTGGAGAATCACTGAATCATTATTGATAGTTCTAGATTTGAAGCTTTCGTGACTGCAAGGATTCATACTCTTAGTTTTTTCGGTAAAGTCACGTAGGTAAAAAAAATTGAAATTAAAATTAATAAAATTGTATTATTTTATTTTTATACATTTTTATTTCCCTTTTTTACCTACGTGACTTTACCTAAAAAAACTAAGAGTACATTATTGATAGCTATAAATAATTTAGCGCAGGGCCCGTAGCATATGCTACTTTTGCTACTAATATAATCCTGCAATGACCATATGAATGCAAAATGTTCACCACTGGCTTAGGCTACAAGCAGGGTTATGAGGACCGCCTCAGTCTGTGCTCCTTTGAGCAGGAAATTACATTGACTTAGAAAAAGCAATGCATTACGTTTCTGCACAGATGGTGCACGGAAAGCACTTGCTCTTTTATATTCCTAAAGATTACCCTCACCCACCACGAATATCACCCATAGCTTTAACATCTCATTCAAGCAAAATCCGAGGAATGTTTTTAATATATATATTTTTTAGCACAATATTACGCCGCAATGTCCTCCAATCAATTTTTAAAATGAGATTGTGCGAAGGTTTGTGCATTTTTATGTTCAAAGTGAGAGTGGGGATTTCATGTTTTTTTCAAATGGGCTGGACAATCACTATTTACATTAATACACAAAAGCAAACACGATGATATTGCTTTGCAGACGTTAAAACACTTTTAAAGATGCGTCATCTGTGCATTTTATTTGCGGTGAGCAGAGTTGCGAATGGAACATTCCCAGTCTTGTGGAATGTCTGCTCATGCGACTGCTTTGCATTTTTGAACATCTGCACTCCTTATGTTGCCAGTCAAGAAAAACACTAAATACAGAATCTATTATATTATTTGAGACGGGGGTTGGTGGCTACACACCCCTGTGATCAAGCATTGTGGAGGCGAGCGTTAGTGGGTCGCCTAAGTGGTGTGAAACTCCTTTCTGGTAGCATCCAGGTTCCATACCCTGGCCTGCAACGAGAATGGGGTCCGGAAAAAAAATGTGGATTCCACCTCTTCCACATGCATGGGATAGAGTGTTTCTCTCTCGCATGCACGCGTGGTGTTTTTCCTGGTGCTCCAGTTTCCTCCCACATGTAAGCACACAATTAATTGGCCGGTAACAGCTTCATATATAAAGAACACCAGAGCTTGGGTGATTGTTGGTGCCGGCTCACCACGTGGCTGTCTTCTCGCCTGTCTGTGGTTCCTCACACTGATGTCCACAGACGAACACTCTCCAATATTCTACACATCGTTAACCTGGCCTCGAGGTCGTTTGAATACGGGCGCCACGGTGGCGAGATGTTAACTCCTTCGCCTGGGATATAGAATCTCGTGGGTTAGATCCCGACCCTGACGTCTGTATATTTGGAGTTTGCATATTCTCCCCGTGGTCACGTGGATTTTTATCCAGGTCCCCCGGTTTTTCCCTCCACATGAATAATCAACATTTCTTTAGACGATTTGGCTGCTAGAAATGGACAGTGCATACATTATCAGAGTTATGTTTTTTGTTTGCATTATGACTGCAGGTATTGTGGTCTATGCAAACGTGACTCCTCGTAAAAAAAGGTGTCAGTTTTGTTGCCAGATGAAAGGGTAAAAAAACAATTATCATATTTTTTACTGGCAAATGAGGTACCAATGGTGCTAGAAATGTCCACACGATAAGCCACTTCATTGAGCTATCTTTTGTGATGGCCGGATCGCTTCTTAAAATGAGCTATATAGCTCAGTGGGCCTTACCTGGCAAAATATTTTTTTTGTTTTAGCAGTTTAGTTCACGTTGTCTCTGCCCCTCCCCCTTTGTCCTCAAAGACCACGACTTGCCTGGACCGACTCCGCACCCTTTCTTCTCCAGTGCATTCGCTCCCTCTGGGCCGTCCCCAAATAACACTGTCCCTAATACAGGTGTTTTTTGGGTTAGATCGCATATAAATATATAAACGTGTCGTTGAACCCGCCACCATCCGACGCAGCCAATTAGTAAGGGTTGTACGTTCAACAGAACGTGCCAATTCGTTACTAGCACAGCACACCGGTGTGTTGGAGAGCAAAGCCACAACATTTACAATCTGAGTACGACGTTTCGCCAGTAATTACAACGAGCTTCATCAGGCGACAGCCAGATTTGTGGAGAAAGCCTCCTGTTTCGTTCCTTAAATAGAGGGGTAAATGTATTATGGATGATATTGTCTCGCGAAAGCCTACTTGTTAACCCTGTCCACTCCGTACTCTCTCCACGGGTGCCCTGTGCCCCCCCCCTACCCCCCACCTCCCAGAGTCTGACCCCATCCCGGGGCGATACCCCCAAATCGCATATCTCAGCACCCTGACGGGAACGCTCCACGTCTACGGCGCACGTTTTTCATCACCACCCCCCTCGGCTGATAAGTCCACCTGGCAGGGGTGCGTGCTTACGACCTCTCCCGCTCGCGTGAACCCCTGGTTGCTCATTATCACGTTAACCACTTCTGAAGGGGCCAACCCCCCCCCGAGGCCTTTCTCTATCCAATTAACCCGTTACGACTGCGGTGACAGCGTCGGGCACGATTTCAAGTCGCCCTCTCGATAACCGCACCGATCGGGGTGGTGTGCCCACTCAGCGACGGTGGACAATGTAACCAAAGTCATAATAGGTTTGTGCCCTTTCTGGCAATACAACATCAACTTGAAGCTTTCGTGACTGCAGGGATTCATGTTATTGGGGCTTTCGGCAAAGTCACGTAGATTGGTTCAACGAAAAAACAAAAAAATACAAAAAACTACGACGTTTCGATCGCAACACAAGCGTTCGTTTTTTTTTTGCTATTTTCTTTGAACTTATCTACGTGACTTTACCGAAAGACACAAGGATATGGCAATAAAACAGTTTGTGTTCAGATGTTCAAACGCCAAACAGAAACCTCTTGCAAGGAATTACGTTCGCAATAACCACACACACTCGTGGCCAACATGTAAACAAAAAAACATGTTCTGGTAATTATATATGCGTTGTCTTTGAAACTGATTGGTCTACACCAGAGACAGCCTTCTCTAGGGCCTAATCTCAACAAGTGTTAGACCAGAGGACGCCAAAACGCGAATGTAACCAGAACCCCGTTGCATAAATGTAACGCTGGAAGCGCTAACCCCTGCTGTTCTATCCCGCCAACCCCTGTTGTTCTATCCCACCGTGCAATTCTGTTATTCTGCAGCTCCCCGTTCATTAATTTTGTGTTGTACGTAGGCTATGGAGCATCGCTTACAGTTTTGTCAACCCTATTATATCCCGGGGATTTTTATTCGCACGAAGCTTACACTTTTAAGGGTATACGTCTCTCCCTCCCATGCATTCGAAAACATGTATGCGACTGTATGTTGAACTTCTTTCGCATCGTACAAAGCCAACCATGCTAATTGGACACGCGTGAAGGTATGCCATCATACATTCACACGTGTGTGAAATAGAAAATTCCACTTTCCTATGGCAAAGACCATTCCTTTGGGAATGAGCATACACATTTGGATGTACAAGATATTTGCTTCAATGCCAAAGCTCGTTCCAAGTTGTTTGCCGTTCGCTGACGACACGTGGCAACACGGTCGTCAGTGTACGATCGAACATGCGACTACCAAATGTGATGTCACACCCGCTATTTAGATACGGCATTCCAATTGTATGTATGTTCAAATTCTTTCCCACAATCAGTGCCGGATTATCCTAGGAGCAAAAGTAGCTGAATATGCTACGAGCCTCCCCGCGCTAAATGCATTCAAGCTATCAATTCCGGTTCAGTGATTCTGCACTTGTTCAATTACTATAGTACTATACTGCCTTCAACTTTTATGAACGACTGGGTGTTTAAGATTAGCGATTTGTTGTGTTATCGGGCTATATAGCAAATTAAAAAAACGATTACTTGACTATGCAAGAAAATATGTGTGTTTTAATATGTATGTGTTGTTTTAATTTAGGGCCCTTTATAACATATGCTACAGGCCCCGTACTAGCTTAATCCAGCACTGGCCATGTGTGTGAGTGATATGGGAAAGTACGAATTTTCCGAGCGACGAAATGTTCCACACCTCCACGGGTAATTCAGAAGAAAATTGCATTTCTGGCTCAAAAAGCCCTTTATCTAAAATGTACCCATTCATAAATATCTCCAGGATGGTGGCTGCCTTTCGACCTGGCAATAACCACGCCATTGCCCATCTCGTTAAGTACTCCATCATCACAAAAACATGACCGGTTCCCTCTTTCAGTGCTTAGCAGCGACTCCAGCACAATATATCCAGCGCAACCAATTTCATACCCAGAATATTTCATTATATTGGAGGAATCCAATAAGCTACAAAGCTTTTTTTTCTCACAAATCTCTTGACGCTTTCAACCCGAAGTGGCTTCCGGTTGTTCCAACTGCCGCTGTGCACCTTGGGTTTGTCTCGCTGCAGTCGTTTCTGCCCGCAACCCCAATTAGAGGGCTGCTGTTCCTTGCTGACTCGGTCGCCTGGAGGTCTCGCTGCTGCTGCCGCTGCTGCTGCCGCTGTGACCGGTGGCACCCGGCGAAGATGACAATCTGTGGTTGCGGCGGCGGCGGCGGCAGTGATGGCACCCTCAGCGCCCACGCTCGACGCCGCTCGCTCCTCCGTGTCCGCCACCTGCGCGTCCCATCGTCCCCCCGTCTTTGTCCGACGTCAGCTTCGCCCCGCTTTGGCCGCACGGGAGCCATTGGCGGAGCACGTGGTCGTCTCCTTACCTCGCTGGCACCGGTGCGACGACCGCTGCGACGATCGTGGACGCCCCGAAGTCTTCTCCCTCGACGAACCGTCGTGTGCGCGAAAGATTAACGCGCATCACTGCCAGCAATCACGGTGACGCGTGAACACGCACAAACCTCTATACATCATCCTTGTCCACGCATGCGCCGCTATCCAAGAACTATGAAGTAGGCCTCGGCAAGGTAAGGTAAAAGTTAAAAGGTAAAAACAACGAGCCTACCTTTACCCTACCTTTTACCTTACCACAATACAATCACTCTACCCTTACCTTTTACCCTTTAGCAGGTAAGGTAAAAAGTAAAAGGTAAAAAGCAACGAGTCTACCTTTTACCCTACCTTTTACCCTTACCCCATTCAAATTACCCGATTACAGGGTAATTACTGGGGTACTACGACATGAAAAAGGTTTATAACGATAAATGCTAGGTAGAGCGTTTTATTCATATAGAATACTCTCGATGATTCCAATTTTACTCACTCTGTCTGTTGTTGTTGTCATTGTTGTTGTCGTCGTTGCTGTTGTATCCTCAAATCTTGTAACTCAATTTTAACCCACTTCCTAATGTGGTATCGACTGCAAACTTGGTATACGTATGTCATAACGGTGACAATACTCTATTATATCACTAAAAAAATACATTTTTAAACGATCTTTTTTTATGTTATGTTTCGGCTTGGCTCTAAGTGTCCACGCTCAACTAACGTTGGCTGTAAATCACCACGGCCCCTTACGTTATGGCAAGCTTCGGCGCCACTTCCTGGAGTTGTGGAGTTCTGTCATTACTCGCACATTTAATAAAAGCGTGTTTTAAAAAAAGTTTTTTTTAAATATTACCTATTAAATGGAGGCCACGGACTGCGCCACGGAGCTTCTATCGATAAACAAGGTACCGTATTTACCGGGTAATACTTCGCGCTATCTTTACCCTACCGGGTAATTCTTCCGAGCTACCTTTACCCTACCTTTTACCTTACCCCTTGGCATGTCGACACCTTTACCCTTTACCTTTACCCTTTTACCCGGTAAAAAGGGTAATTTACCTTACCTTGCCGAGGCCTACTATGAAGGTCACCCACCTGGCCTCGAGAAACGTTGAATACTCAGCCAGTCGTTCTCGCCACATCCGCCTGCCACTCGACGGCTCTAATCTCCCGCACTGCTCTCGCTCCACTCTGTCAGCCCCGACAATCTCCTTCCACCCTGGCACTCTCTCTCTTCACCGCTCTGTCACTCTTTCCCTCCACGCCATCACTGTCGCTTCACGCTATTTCACACTTCTGATTTAATGCTCTTACCCTAGCCCCAACAACTGCGCTATAACCCGTTGTTTGCCCTCCATATCTTCACCTCCCGATTGACTTCTCGTGCTTTACTCTTCCTGGGCTTTCCAGTTCACACCTCTCTTACCTATCTATCATGGCTCGCTGCCATGACAACTTCCCCTAGTTCTTCTCTCTCTGGTCCACTTTTTCTCTGCCCCTCGTGACCTCGGAAACCCTTGCCCCTCCCCTCCTGTACTTGAATGCTTAGGGCACCACAGTGACGAGATGTTAACTACCTCGACTGGTATGCAGGAGGTCGTGGGTTCGATCCCGACCCTGCCGCCTGTATATTTGGAGTTTGCGGTGTCTCTCTCCCCGTGGTCGCGTGGATTTTTCTCCGGGTCCTCCGGTTTTTCCATCCACATTTAGAAACACGCGTCTTGAGTATTTGGCTGCTATACATTTCCACGTGATGGGCCACTTCGTTGAGCTATCGTTTGTGGCCAGGTCGTTTCTTTAAAATAGTTCCATAGCTCAGTGAGCCTTTTCTGGTAAATAAAAAGTACTCTTAGGTTTTTTTCCGGTAAAGTCACGTAGGTAATTTTTTTTTATAAAAGTAAAATAAAAATCACGACGTTTCGGAGGCAACACAAGCTTCCGTCTTCAGGTGGAACCGTCACAGCACGATTGCTGTATCAAGTAAAGAGAAATTCCAAGCGACCCGACCTTGCATATATACTGGTTGAGGGGGGAGGAGCCAGGGTAGGCCGCTGGATAGGAGTTTTTTTTTGGTAAGGTTGGTGCGGCAGAGGCTGCTGCTAGGACTGAGCCTTTGTTGTGTAGACTGGTTGAGCTGGGAGGTGCCAGAGTTGTTAAGGTGCGGCTGCTGCTAATGGGACTGAGCCTTTGTTACGTAGATGGTAGAAGCAGAAAAGCAGGTCAGGAAGAAACAGCCCCTTGCTATGTTGCTGGGTGGGTAAAACTTAAAGCAGGAAACCAGTGTATGAAAAAAGAAGCTAAACATGATAAAACAAAACTGGCCGTCTATCAGTAAACTGTACGGTAACTAAAGAAGTGCCTGTCAAATAAGATGGTCCAAATATGTGTAGTTAAATATTTTTTGCATGGTTAATAACATCTTTCCAATGATTACTCAGTTTGTACCCATCATCACGGTTGAAATTATGTCTGTGTTTGTATATCTGGATGGCTTCGTGTACAAACCTTTGATGGTAGCCAAGGTCGGGTCTCTTGGAATTTCTCTTTACTTGATACAGCAATCGTGCTGTGACGGTTCCAACTGAAGACGGAAGCTTGTGTTGCCTCCGAAACGTCGTGATTTTTATTTTACTTTTATTAATTTTATTTTTATTTTTTACCTACGTGACTTTACCGAAAAAACCTACGAGTATGAATCCTTGCACTCACGAAAGCTTCAAATCAAAAATAAAAAGTAGTTTATTTGACCTCTACTCCCGTGGGCTGGTTTCTTCCGCCTTTCCCTCTGGTGTCTTTGCTCCCTCGGGGCTGTCCAAACCTAGCACCATCCCCGCCCTACTATTCCCACTGGCACCCCACGTCCCAAATGGTCTGGCTCGTTTCAGATGCGACAACCACTGGTGACTTCTCCACGAAGTGGTTACTCGTTCTATTGACCACCTCCAATACAACTAGGGGTAGACTTTGCTCTATTGCAGAGTTTAATGTGAGCATGAAGCATTCTTCAGGCGCGAGCTAACTAGGTGAGTAGTAAAATATGTAACCATTGTATTCATTCATCATCACCAGTGGCTATAATTAATCGACTGCTGAAGGAAGGCTTCCCCAAGCCATGGCCATCTCTCATAGTCCTGCGATTTAGCAATTCAGTGGTTGGGCAGAACAAGATGAAAACCTAATGGGTGTGTTAGTCGATTTCCATATTGGACTGATGAGACGGTCTATCTTTACCTATTTAGTCCCTCCCAGGTCTGGGCTCACATGTCAAGCAGATGAAATACCTTGCCGAGCTGAACATTTTGAGCACAGCACTTATTTGTATGAATTTCGTTGCAAAGAGGTGATTTAAAATCCATCGCTCGCGAGCAAACAACAAGCTCAGCACTTGTACATTTCATATTAAAAATGTAATCTGAAGGGGTTTCTGGAAATATTTTATACGTGGGCCATTTTTGAGAATTCGATAATTAGATTTCCAAAAATTCGCTTTTTTTGATGTAGAAAGGAATTAAACTGATGAATAAAATAGTCAACAATTTTATGTAATACTGCGTTGACAGTGGTGCTAAAGCATTAACAACAACAATTAATATGTCAACAACACTGCCTAAAAGGAGAACATATTATAGAAGAAATAACATATATAATAGGTGAGAATAGGGTTTCCCCTTTTTTCTGGCAACAAAACAGGTGTTAAGACAATGCCATATATTATCAGAACATTTTAGTTTGCACGTTTTGCCACAAGTACGTGTGGTTGGTGTACACCTAATTCTTTGCAAAAGAGGTAGTTATTTGGTGTTTGAACCATCTTAAAACTTCCTGTTTTATTGCCAGAAAGGGTAAAACATTCTTATTTGGGTAATTACCCTCCTTCCAAGCAGATAGCAACTGAAGAAAGGCCATTTCACCTATTATACATACTGTATATATATTTTGTGGGCAGTATTTTTTATAAAACATTTACCTTGCTGACCTAAAATGTGCGAAATAAAAATAATAATGACGTTCTGCTTTCAAACAACTGTCAGCAGAAAATTGAAAAGGGACCGGAGTTGAAACGTGATTCATGTTTTATTCAGTGCAAAAGTTGAGGCACGAGTTACCTTACACCTTTATCTTAAGCCGTAGGGCCCATCCTACCTAAAACGCACTGTGGCCCTCACCGACACAGCATTGGCATTGATTTTCGGTGGCGTTAATGAGAATGAATGAGAATTGATTATGTTCGGAGAGTGAAATAGGGAGAATATAAATTATAAATCAATAACGGGAGCAGCATTGAGGGATCAGTCCACTTTAAAGAGGCATTATGATTCACCTCTTGTTTGATTTACTACTCCCCAGGGATTAATTTCTGATTTTAAAATTTCACGTGCTTGGATTTTTAAGGAAAAATGTGCATCTTTTGGGATGTCCGGATCATTGACATTATCTACCGATGGAAAATATCGTCGTGTTAACAATAGTGATATCCCTGATGTCATATAATACCCCTAATGGCTGCAAAAGCCCAGGCATGATGCCATATTAGTGATGTCAATTCCGATGTCATGTTTTCAGATCATCCGAATTGGCATATCTTGGCCAGATTTTGGATTTTCTTGCATTAATCCCAAAATCGGGAACACATCCCTACTCGCACCACTTTTGGTTATGGTGTAGCTGAATTGTTGATGTCAATTTACGTTAAATTGTGTACGCTAACAGAAATGTGGAGGTGAGGTTGGTGAATGAACTAGAATGTAGCCGTCACGGGCTCCATCCTCATCGTGTGATTGGTACATATGGAGTAAAAAAGAAGGGAAATATAATGGGAACAAATCAAATATAAAACAATACCAGTAGAGGGGAGAGCTGCATATAAAACTCATTGTTTTTAGTGGTTTATTATTATTATTACGCAACTGACAAAAACCAGGACCATTAACGTCTCAGAAAGACTTATAGATCTCCCAGAAGTGCAGCTACTCCTCAACAAGAGGATGGTCCCTGGGGAGAAGGGACAGATGGCATCCCTAGTAAACAGTCGCAGTAACATGCACAAATTACTTCATCAGCGTGACAATTAAAGTCTGTCAGTGGCACAAACCACGAAATAAAAAGTTTTATTTTTAAATCCTTTTTTTAAGTTCGCTTGCTTGCTTAGGACCGTGCAAATCTTTCGGTCGTTTTTTAACCCACTTCCCGTGATCCAATCGAGCTGACATTTTCCACACAGACTCGTTGTGCGTGACAATTAATGTTCGTGAACATTTTTTTCCAAAATTTTACACTTTTTAGGACAAAAATATTAGATTTAATTACCAATTGCTTAATGCTGCCATGCAATCATCTGACCCATAGATGGCAGCCATCTGAAGCCAGAGGACGAGCAGACTCTAGCCGCCACGCATATAAAGGATTTATAGTGAAAAACTTAGTTTTTACCGGTTAATTTTGGTTTAACATGCAGTAGGCTTTCGCGACCAATATCATTCATAAGAGGTTTTTTTTGGTTAGATCGCATAAATATATAAATGTGTCGTTAAAACCCACCACCACCCGACACAGCCAACGAGTAAGGGTTGTCACGTAAACAGAACGTGGCCAATTCGTCACTAGTGCAGCAACACCGGTGTGTTGTACTCAGATTGTAAATGTTGTGGCTTGGCTCTCCAACACACCGGTGTGCTGGACTAGTGACGAATTGGCCATGTTCTGTTTACGTGACAACCCTTACTAGTTGGCTGTGTGGGGTGGTGGTGGGTTCTAACGACACATTTATATATTTACGCGATCTAACCCAAAACAAAACACTGTTATGGTTTTATTTTTCCCAGGGACATTATAAGTTACGGTCGTTGTCAGTTGTTTCAAAATACACCGCTCCATGTAGCTCTCCTCTCTAACCGCTATTGTAGAGATGTACTTCTTCCAATGAATCGTGCCATGTTTCTGTACCTCATCGGTGACAACCCGACTGTTGCCACTGGGTGGTAAAGCTTCACTCTCATTTTATACATCACTAGCTTTACTACCCGGCTTCGCCCGGTACTTGGATTCTTGTCTTGCATTAACACACAGCCTACGCGGAGGGTGGGGGGGGGGATGCGTGACGTCAGCAGGCACACTGCGTGACGCTGCCGCATGCGGGTGACATCATAGATGTGACGTCACCGCTCACTTGCCGTGAAAAATATCTGCATTATTGCGCCCCCCCCCCCCCCAAAATACAAGAGTAAATTTTAATACTTTTTGCATTGTGTACAGTCTGGAAGCTACCCACATGCCAAATTTAAAGTTTGTTGTATGTCGGGAAGTATGCTAAACATGTCGAACAGACACACATATTCACAAATTTCCCTTTTATATATATAGATTTTCAATTTCCATGGTTTGCAAGAAAGTAATGTTGCACCACACACTATTGAGTACAAAAGTTAAGGCATAGCTTTGTAATATTATATCATGCAGTACGTGTGCCAGATATATATGTGACATATCATATTCTAAGGAAAATACATCACAACCTCAAATACCGGTGATGCCACTAATAACTCACAATCACTCTGTCTGGCCTTGATACTAAAAACGATTAAACTATTATTTTATTTTACCAGGTAAGGCCCACTGAGCTCTTTTTCAGAAGTGACCTGGCCACAAATGATAGCTCAACGAAGTGGCCTATCACGTGGAAAGTTTAATTGACCTTCAAGATCTGCTCCTAGAGTTTACAAGCAACTCTTCCACCAGAAATTCTCCAATGTAATAACAATCAAACACTATCTTGTCAGGTGATGCTGCGTTGGCAGTGGCACGCAAGCACACATAACACAACTCAACGCCTTCATCAATATTATTTGCCCATAAAATAAATATATAATTGGTCACATTTGGGGCACCGTGTTGAGTTTTTGTTGCCACGTAATGACATCACCTCCTTCGTTCATCACGCATAGTCGGCGAAGGACCGTTGCGGCGAACGTGTGGACTCTTGCGACTGCATTCGCATAAACTTCTCTTGCTGGCATACACCGGCGCCTCGCGGGATTTGTTTGATCCACGTATCATGGGGGCCGTAGTCGACTCCGAACACCAACCACCAAGTGAAGTGAGCTCAGTTTGCTGGAGTTTACGCATCAAGATCCAGCTGGGTGCAGTCTAGGGTTGCCACGTTTTCCACCGATCTAAGCCGGGACATATTTCTCAGTCAACACTGGGCCTATCAAAAGTAGACTGCACCATATTGCGATGACATTCAACACAATACCACCGGTACTGGATCTCGGTACAAATGAATGTCTGCCACAAGACAACAGACACCAACTCCAGGACTGTGCAGGTTAAACCTGGAGAGGTGGTACTCCTCGTGTAGTCTCACAATAAAAGCACGATAGAGGGTCCGGGCTGACGAGCTTAATACCCGTACTGCTGGATTTGCTGAGTAAGCGAGGCTTGATTGGGCTAGCTGGGGGTGGGTGCACAGACTAGCCCAGGGGTCGGAAACCTGTAGCTCCTGAGCATCTCTTTATGGACTGCATGCTGACGTTACTTATTAAGGACCGCCTTCTCATATTCACGTGCATTGTGGCTCTTGAAACTTTGAGTGTTATTTTACCAAATTAGAAACAAAAATGGCTCTTGTTACTTCGGTTTGCCGATCCCGGCACCAGCCTTAATGAGGCAGTCGTGTGGACTGGGCTAAGTGATTAATTATCCACTGTGCACCCGAACAACAGTTTATGTCATCGTGCTATCTCCCAGGTGTACATCTTCTCAGATGCGTTCGCTTCTTTGGCTGCCATTCTGTCATTATCCTTGACCGTTGGCCATCATATCATGAAGCAGCGTGTCCTGCCAAAGCGTGCAATAAAATACTCAGGTAACAGATACAAGCAGCAGGGCGATGTTTCAATCACTGTTCTTCATTGTAAGGCCCGCGGGCCACTGGCAACCCCTGGTGGCCTTTAGTGTGGTCCCTGACAACACGCAACACGTGACAACACCTCTTGCATGCGGTGTGGCGGCCCTCACGCTGGTGATGTCTTATCGGTAAAAGTGCCACCCCCCCCTCCTCTGCAAATGAGTGAAGAACATCGGTTTAATGGTGTGAACGCTTTGGTCCCTTCTGAAAATACACGTTTTAGAGCTGTTGAGGCGTGGCTTGTGCATCCTAACGTGCCAAAGTGAAAGTGGCAGAATGGCCAAATATATTTTCCACAGCCCTGAGTCACCGGTGTAAATGACACAGTCCCATGCCAGAGGCCAGTCTCTGTTGACCGCTTCTGAAGTGACCTCGGAGAAACGAAGGGTTGAGTTGAAAACCACGACTCGGCCACATGGCAATAGGCATGATGATGAAATGCCGACGTAACGGCCACGTGGTTCAAGGGACGACCGATGAGGAGGCGGAGAAAATACATCCGAGCGATTGTAGAATCGGAGATGGATCGCAACTGAACCGGAATTGGAGGTGTCAAAGGTGTTAAGTGGAGTGGCTGCTAATGGTGATGATGATCTCTGCACAATCGGACAAGTAATGATTACTTGGGTAATTGGAGAATACTCCATGCTAAGTGTACCTGCGTGCGTGCTATTTGGAAATGTCACGTCAATAACAGCTGCAGTAATGCTCTTAAATAGGAGGGTCGGTCAAAGGAGATGCTAATAAAAGTCACACTGGCCGCATTGGTTTAATTTCAAAGGCCCTTCTTTATGCACACATAAAATTGGAAATACAATGATGTTAAGGGTTACTTTATTGAAAAATACAAATGTGATGTCACATCCGATATTTATGTACGGTATTCCAATTGTATGTATGCTCAAATTCTTTCACACCATCAGTGCTTGATTATCCTAGTAGCAAAAGTAGCTACATATGCTACGGGGCCGCACTTTAAAGGGCCCCGCGCGAAATGCTCTCAAGCTATCAATTCCAGTTCAGTGATTCTGCACTTGCTCTATTACGATAGTACTATACTGCCTTCAACTTTTATGAACGACTGGGTGTTTAAGGTTACCGATTTGTCGTATTATCTGGCTGTATAGCAAATGAAAAAATACAATTGCTTTACTATGCAAGTAAAAAAGTTGTGTTTTAACATGTTTTTATTTATTTAGGGCCCCTTTATAACATATGCTACAACCCCGCACTAGCTTCATCCGGCACTGCCCACCATACGTAGCCAACCGTGCTAAATGGAGGTGCAATTAATGCACGTTGACTACACTCTGTGTGTTGCGTCCGTGTGAGTGACAATTGAATGGTGATTGGTGGCACAGTGGTTTGTGCACTGCGCAACAAACCTGCCGACTTGGGTTGATTCCCAGCCACGGCTGACAGTGGCGAGTGATATCGGAACTTTATTCTGGGCTTCTCCTAAGTCCAACCAGCCTTAGAATGAGTACCTGATGTAGAGTGTACACATCAGAACTGGAGAGACAAAGGCAGCTGGACATGGTTTTGGCCACATCACGTTTTCACCCACTGTTCTCTAGCCATACTGGGGTACTTTCTCCCAGTACTTTGCCCAACCAACAGTCTGTTAGGCTAACCACGTGGAGATGAGGAATTCTATAAGGGCTCGCAGCCGTTTATTAATACACGCTCTCACACTGCATCCACAACTCACACCAGTGTAAGTGCACTCTATTCTCCGTCCTTCACATGGACCTGGGATAACTTTTTACGTCGGGATCTCTTCGGCTACCCCAAGGCTCTCTCACCCGTCTGCCCGGGGTGGGGGATCAGCCAACACCACCCCACGATGAGGAAAGAGAGAGAGAGAGACCTCTTGCAGCCGATCCTTACCCTGGCTCCCCACGACGACCACGTGTCCCTCACGTGGTCCCCCCTTAAGAACCCTCTCGGTAACTCCTCCCCCATTAGCTCGGCCCCGCCCACTTTCTAGAAGGTGCTTTCCGAACGTCCCCTCTACGTGGCCCGTGGCGTTACGTCATCCTTGGCCTTGCATAGCTCTCCATCCACTCGGCACTTCCTTACGCTCATCCCTCATTGGCTACTCACATTACTCCTCTACATACGTGAGAAGTGGCGGCACGGTGTTTGGTGCGCTGCGCCACAATTCTGATGACCCTAGGTTTGATTCCCGTGCCACGCACACGAGTGGACGTTGCTTTATTGACTTCACCCTGGTTTGTTTCTCGGTCAGGTGCAAGTGAATAAGTATGGGATGCGTTGGGGTCGAACACACACCACAAACACCGCACAGAGATCGCCACTTCTTCTTTTGCACGGCTGATGTAGACGCGGAGCAACAACTGCAATTTCAGATGCAGGTGGTCAAGCCAGTCAGGAGCGGCGGAATGTATCGCTGTGATGGCTCAGTTTTTGTGGATCGGGCATTGCGTCATTATGTGTCTGATGGTCTGTTCTGGATCACCACAGTCTGCCATGGTTTGCGTAGTAGCGATTCATGGTGGACCACCAGCTTCCTGGAAGATCATACCCAGCACGGAGGGGATATGTTGTCCTATGGATATAAATGTCTCCCGTCATAGTAACGTGGAATTGTCAAGCCATTGGCTCAGGGGAGCGAAGAGGAGTTGAGCACCGCCTCAATGCTCATTTGAGCAGAAAATCACTTCGACTTTTTTGAGAAGATAAAAATGTTCAAGCCTGGGCACGCTACTCTCTCTCTCTCCTGTCCTGTCATGGTGGCCTCAATACATGCTCACAAACACCATGGCTACCAGCAGCCTACAGTGGCAAAGTGGGTTTTTAATGTTTTCATCCTTCGGTGTGAGCTGTACTTCAGGACTACAAGTGTGCCATTCACGATCAAAACGCTCAAGAATCACCAAAGCTTGCATTCCCTTGAAAAAAAATCAAATGTAAAGATTGATTTATAAAAATCAAGGATCCCCCACTTTAGCCTTTGCAGACTGTTGGGGCAAGGGCTGTTTGCGAACCCCCTATGGAGGTCGGCACGGCACACGAGGGGGTGGGTGGCCAATACCACGCGCGGCTGTGTTTGTATCCATATTAGCGAAAATCAAGAGTGAATATTTAAATACCTTTACCTAACCTTAATGCTTCACATCCGCAGCAGTAACACGTTACGTGCTCTTATATCAGTGTTGAAAGGATACAGAGTGATCCTGATACGACTTCAAGGAAATATTAAACTAATAGTGGGAGAACTAAACATACAATGTATTCTCGCTGTGAACACAGTGAATCAACTTCGAGTTTTATTATCACAGAGTCTCGCTGTGTCGGACAGCTTTTGATGCGACTCATTTAACACGGAGAAACTTTTTGCTCACCCACTTTAAGAGGCGCCCAAGTGTGACCCCGTCCCCCTCCCCCCCCATAAAAAAAACTTTTTTATGTGCCCCGTACTACTGAAAAAATAACAAGGCAGCAACTATGATGACCGGGGAGGAGGGAGGGGTGACAGGGGGCACTGATCTGTCAGTGAGATTCACAACTCTTTAACACGTAGTCGGTTTTCGCGACCAATGTTATCCATAATAGAGGTTTTTGGGCTAAATTGCGTAAATATAAATGCGTCGTTAAACCCGCCGCCACTCGACACAGCCAATTAGTAAGGTTTGTCGCGTAAGCAAAACATACGAATCTGTTACTAGTTCAGCACACCGATGTGTTGGAGAGCCAATTGTAGATGTTGTGGGTTTACTCTCCAACACACGGGTGTGTTGAACTATTATAGATTATCCCTGCCAAAACACTTTCAGCAGCAGCAGCACCATCACTACCACTACCCCATTCTGGCCCTCCCCCACGCTCTCCACCGATTGACGAAGTAAACCGTGTGTATCTCAATCGGCCACCAATATCATAACCTGTATTTTATTTTCGATCCAGTATATAGATATATAACTTGTGCACGTGGTATTCGTCCCATCGTTATCGTAGGGTGGGGGTAAAAGCACTGGCGGAACCAGTGGGGTGGGGTGGCACGTGCCCCCCAATGATCAGATCGAAATCCCTAATTTCGATCGGATCATTGGGGTTTATTAGTAATAAATCGCCATTTTGCGACCCCCACTGCCACTGTGTAGCATATTATTACATGCCAGGGACTCTATGAGATGATAGGACAATAGTCTGAGTCCATAATTGGCAATAAGTAACGGCAAAGCAGCTATAAGTGACTCGCAGAATTGTGCACAGTTGCGTATACAGTACACGACTTCCCTGAAGGCATTCACCTTCAGCGAGCGCGATACTGATCACACGACGCGGTTCGAATTCGACCCTCGATCGATGGCTGCGCCGTCGCCGCACACGCGTCGAATAAAAAGCAAGGGACAAGTCCTTACTTACTAACAACTCCTATCATTTTTCATTGCTGAAGGTTTTATCCCCTCTACCTGAAAATCCTGGCTCCGCCATTTTGTAAAAGGCCGACGTTGGGCAAAAGGCCGACGTTGGGTCCTGGTGCTCATCGCACACGCAGCAAGATGCCTATGGAGGAGGGCGCCAATCTGCACCTCAACATGCTAATGACATCATTCATGCAAACACCAGGAGAACAAAAAAAACAACAACAACGCCTTATTAGAATAGGGGGTTTCCCCTTGTTTCTTGCAACAAAACAGATGTTAAGATGTTATAACACCAAACTGTGAGAGCTCGGGGTGAGCAGCTACATCATGGGACCTCCTTGTGGATTGTCTTTTGGCTGTTCGCCTTTTGGCGTCCTCTGGTCTAACACTGTTTGAGACGAGGCTCTAAAAGAAAGCTGTCTCTGGTGTGGACCAATCAGTTTGAAAGACAATGCATATATTGTTTTTTGTTTGCATTTTCACTACAAGTATCTGTGGTTAATGCAGACATGATTCCTTGCAAAAGGTTTCAGTTTTGTGTTTTAACATCTGAACACCTGTTTTGTTGCCAGAAACAAGGGGATAACCTATTTTTATATTGTGATACTGGCAAAGGAGGTCCCATGACAACGCCTTATTATCCCACGTGGGCCTCCTTACCCCACCCGAACCTTTTATCGCGAGGCTATCACGGGGAAACTGCGTGTCACCGATGGGCAAAAGCCCGCCAGTAGGCAGGGCGATATCGCTCCGTGGTTTTACGCAGCGAGATAATTCGCAGGTAAATTTCGAATTTGGCACCATTGGCCTACTCTTCTTTTTCTTTTGAATAACGTCACTGGATCTTTAACGTCCACCGTGACATTGATGGTGCGTAGTAGTTATGGTTAAAGGTCCACTAGAGGAGGGGGGGGGGGGGGGCCTCGCTCTTAAGAGGCTGAAGTTGTACCCACAGACAAAACGAATTGAATCTGTGGAAAGGGGGAATACGCGTGCGCATCTTTGGCAGCATCAGACACTGAAGACTGCACTGCACTGATGAGTCCTAATTGAGAGAATGAAACCGGTCTACAGTGGAATCTTTGTTTCGCTGCTGCTGCTGCTGCCTGTTGTTGGGAATGATCGCAGTTTCCTCAACGCTTTGATTTGTGGTGGTTCTGAATGATAAAATGGCCAGACATTCACTTCTATACAGATGGTGGTCCGCATAAGGCTGAGAGTTTTTGTACACGTGTAGTGAGTTCAACTGAGTCGCAGACGTAGACTTGGAGGCAACACATTTATTTAACTCCAACACACGGGGTAACTTCCCCTTCACAGAATAACAACCTGTGGTGGTGACCACCAGGCTAACTACACTAGTTACAATGTAACTGCTACTACGGCCAGGGACCACAGCTCGGGTCCGGGTCCACGTGTTGGAGACTCGGTTAGAACGTAGAACGTAGACGAAGGTTTCTTCAGGATGAGCAACAACGCCGGTCCCTCTGGGGACCCGGCTTCTATTCTCTGCGGCGTGGCCGGCTCCGCCCTTGGCCACGAACACCTTCCAGAATCCTCGGGAAGGATCTGGATGCTAAACCACGTGACCACCCCTAGCCCCCACTTGGGCCCCTTTGTAGACTTGACCGGTCACGTGTCTCGATTTAAAGCTTTCGTGACTGCAGGGATTCATCATCTTGGTTCTTTCGGTAAAGTCACGTAGAAGAGAAATAAAAAAAAAAAAAAAAAATCATAATAAAATACAGTCGGAAAGACAGCCCTGTTCTTCATCCTGAGGACGGCTGCTTGCGTTGTGGCCGAAACGTCGTGAGAATTGTATTTTATAATGTTTTATTTTTATTATTTTATTATTTCACTTCTATGTGACTTTACCGAAAGAAGCAAGAAGACGGTCACGTATCCTCTCGGGTCAACCAGAGTGCCATGGCCTTTAGTAACCTCATTCCTACGGCCGGCACTCCCACACCCTGTCCTGTAGGGCTGGCACTGCACTCCAAGCGTGGTGCCATCTAGCGCGATAAAATCAGCGCTCACCGGGCCCCTCTAGGGCCGGTACTGCACCCACATCCTCGTGGTGTCCGCGATGACGTTACACCGCACGCCGTGTCTCTCTAGGGCCGGCATTGCACAATGACATCCCACAATGTCACTACACACGCAATGCGCATTTTAGTGGTGTGTGTTATTTCATCTATCACTTAGGGCATCTGTGTTCATGCAATACTCTTCATGCAGCAGACGCCAAATCAATAGCCCGATTCCCACTCAAAGTGCACTCCATGGAATCGTTTTAAGTATTCTTCCGTACCATAACGTAATAGAAAAGTTCGACGAGGAAAATAAAAATATAGCCTGAAGACATATTTCAGTGCAATGTTTACAGCTGAGAATGTATGTATGTTGAACTTGTTTTGCACCTTACACAGCCAACCATGCTAATCGGAGGTGCGGGTAAGGACAACAAACTAAACAAAAAAAAATCAGTTCTAAAGAAATTAGTTTTCAATCGAGATTGAAAAGTGCATAGCTCAAGTGCTTTCCAGATGGCCGCAGAAGTGCATCTGAAAGCGCGCGATGCGGCGACCGTCCTTGTTCGATGGCTCAGCCAAAAGACGCTGCGAGGATGACCGGAGTTCGCGTGATGGTTTATGTTCTTTGACTAGATCAGCAAGTTATTGTGGTTCATTTCTGGAAAACATTTTGTGGGTAATGAGTTCGACTTTGTAATCTATTCGTTCAGCAACCGGAAGCCGATGCAGCTCAGCGAGAACCGGATGGACATGATCAGATCTTGTGGTACCTGTCATGATACATGCCAAATAATGGTGTACATGCTGCAGCTTATTCTTGGTTCTTTCGGTAAAGTCACGACGTTTCATCGTGAGAATTTTATTGTATTATATTTTTATTATTTTATTGTTTTCCTTCTACGTGACTTTACCGAAAGAACCAATAATATGAATCCCTACAGTCACGAAAGCTTTAAATCAAAAAATGCTACAGCTTGCTAATTATTTTGCCATACATCCCGTAGAGTAGTGAGTTGCAATAATCAAGCCTTGTCAATAATATGCTACACGCCACCGTGTTGGCTATGTCACGAGTAAATAGTGGGCAAATGTTTTGTAGAGCCCTGATATGAACATTGCAGGACCTGACTTACATTTTGCACGTGGTGATCAAACGACATATTCCAGTCGAGTATGGTGCCGAGACTCTGTAGATGGAGTCTGCGACCGCCACACCTGATCCTCCCACAATTTTTCCGCCTGAATGACAACCAGCAGAACCTCCGATTTTCCTGGATTGAGCAGCATTTCGTCTCGTGCAAACCACACGAGCACCGCTCGTGCAGAATCCTCGAGGTTACCGAGGCTCCCCCATATCAAACGTTGACTTCAAAACGCGTTGTTTGAATGGATTTTGAATGCATTCTTCAGGGTCACTGCGACAAAGGCGCTATTTTCGCCTGTGACGTACTTCCTACCCGTGGTTTCTATGTAGCCCATTTCACAGGCATGTAACGTTTATTCTCAAATTTCCGCAGTGATTGAATGTGCCCCTGGTAAGAGCTTTATTCTTCTTTTGTCCAATCTCAATGATATTGTTCGTCATGTTTTACTTTTCTCTTTCATTTGTTACCGTATTGTTCAATCCACAAGCCCTCAGTTACGTACGCAAAACTCTGTTCTTTTTTAAACACATCGTAAACAAATGGTTAAGTTCAGTGGTTCTCCTTCACCTGGGGTGCACCCCCTGGGGGTGCAAGATGCCCTTTCTGGGGGTGCGAGACGCGGCCAGATTTATTTTAGAAGGTAAATAAGGGGCCGTCCATAAATGATGTCACGCACCTAGGGGGGGGGGGGGGGGGCAGACATCTCTCCAGATGTCCCCCGGGGGGGGGTGTGAGAAATGTGACGTCACATCAAAATGCGCAACTTTAAATAAATATAGACAACACGTTCTACTTAATCAAATCGACTTTTTAATAAATGTTTTCTCCTACAACGTCAGAGTGCAGTGCCACATTAAATACGCACTACAATGACAATAGTTTAAAGCGATTTGAAGCATGTTTTTATTTTCTAAATGGAAATATGGTTTTGGGGGGGGGGGCAAAGCTTTGTGACGTCATATTTGAGGGGGGTCTGACTTTTTGTGACGTCGTGTGACGAGAGGGGGGGGGGGGTCAAAAAATCTTCCAAAATCGCGTGACGTGATTTATGAACGGCCCCATTGACGGGGCTTGAAGCAGATGTCGCTCTCATGTGAAAAGACACAAAGCTGAGCACTTGGTTGGTGCTCTCAGCCTTCGTGTAGGTAGGGGATCTGCGAGCCACCCTCATGCACACGCACCACGCAAACACGACGTCACCCGGACCAAGGCGTGCCAGACGGGAGTGTGTATTGCATGGGTGGAAAAAAAAAACAGATTTTTCCAGCGGCAGGCATCGGGTTTTTTATTTAATACAATTAAACCCGATTTCGGGGAATTAAAACCTGGTTTAATGAATACGAAACTCTGATCCAAGGCTTAGTCTGCTTCCTCGTCGGTGCTGCTATCGTACTCGGGGGGGCCGTCGGGCACGGGGTAGTCGTAGAATGCGGCGGGCAGGTTGGTCTTGATGAACACGAGCTTCTCCACAATCGTGGGCGCCAGTGAGTTCTTTATCTTTGAATGGATGAAGCCCATCGTTGAGAAGTGCGGTTCTGCAATTAGAACCAATTAAACCGGATTTCTCCCAATCTCAGATGATCGGGTTTGATATAAAAAGACAATTAAACCCGATTGTAAAAAACCCGACTGTGCCACCCTTGGTGTATTGCAGATGCGTTAAAGGGCGGGATGTGCGGGACAGGGGTCAGGGGTCAAAGGGCAGTGACGTGACCCGGACCAAGGCGTGCCAGATGTGTATTGGAGATGGTTTAAAGGGCGCTGTGGGGACGGGTGTTCTAGGTTGGTTGTGGAACGAGTGTAGCTGTGCATTGGTGAATTAAAGAAGTGCTTCAACCCATTATCGACTCCTCTTCATTCGTATTAATGCTCCTTTTAGTTGTGCTCCGCAGTTCACGTCCTCTATCTGCGTAAGTTTCAAGACTTAAAAAAGCCAATCAAAGCTGCTAATGCATTCAACGGAATTGAATTGTCAAAGTAAGGGCATGTTCTTGACAAGAGAAAAAGAGCAAAATCTAGAAGCTAAACTTTGTATTAAGTGTACTGCAATTACAACTGTCTACCGGGACATTGTGGGAACATTGTGGAAAATGTATGAAAAGCTGTCATTGAAAAACATGAATTTGTTTCCGAGAGCAAATGGTATGCAAATGTTAATGCATTTCATGAATCTCAAATGGCAAAATAAAGCAGTGTTATTTGTTCTTTGGTCGAGATAACGCAGTGCTATTGCCACTAAGCCATTTTAAATCGAGTCAATCGTTCAATGGGAGGCTGCTGCTGGTGTTACGGTTGGCAATTCAGAGGTCGCTAGTTCGATTAATCTCTCAGCGTGGCAGTTTAAACGATTGTGCGAGTCTAGGAGCGTCACGGTGGCGAGATGTTAACTACCTCGCCTGGTATACAGGAGGTCATGAGTGCGATCTCGATCCTGACGCCTGTATATTTGGAGTTTGTATGTCTCTCTCCCCTTGATCGTGTGGATTCTTCTCTGGGTCCTCTGGTTTTCCCCTCCACATTCAGAAACACGTGTTTAGAGTATTTGGCTGCTATAAATTTGCACATGGTATGCCGCCCTTTCGTTGAGCTATCAATTGTGGCCAGGTCGCGTCTCATAAAGAGCTACATAGCTTCGTGGCCCTTATCTGGTGAAATAAAAAATGTAAATACAAAATATTAAATCTCGGCACCCCCCCCCCCCCACTTCTATCCACCCAGGAGTGATTCCACCAGCAGTTTGCCCTGCGGTGGGATACAGCGTTGGTACTCCAAACTCGTCCGAGACATCTGCCCAGCGAGCAAGTGGAGGCCAAAACATTCAGGTGGAGGCCCTTTCCAATAGCAGTAGCGTGAGCAAGCAATTCCAGGGATCCACTTTGACCTTTACCGATCGTTCAATGCCCCACAGCGGCCCCCGTTGCACCGGTGTGCCCCATCAATGTGTAAATAAGCTCCTTGGAGACATCCATTTGCAGGGGAGTTGAGCTTTATTTCTCCGAACGGATTTACAGCCCGAGTGTAACGACTGCCACACTCGCAATTGCCATGGCTATCTTCAGCCCCGGTGGTTTTTACCAAGTTGACATCTCGAACAGTCGGCCCCGATGTCGTCCTCACTGTGTGGTCGTCGATTAGCAACCCCAGAAAGCGCCCTCGCTCCCCCTTATATACTTGCTTGGCCCCGCCCCTATCGGACAGTGGGCACCCCCCCCCCCGACTTAATTATACCACGTGTGCTTACAGGGCCTTCCGGCCACCTGTTGTCAACCATCTCAACGCGCGCCCTTCCAGAATCTTCTCTTCTACAGTCCCCTACAAGTGGACACGGGAAGATCCCATGAATGACACTATTCACAACAGAAATCATCTATATTAATTGGTTTTTACCCTTCTATCTGGCAACAAAACTGACACCTTTTTACAAGGAGTCATGTTTGCATAGACCGCAATACCTGCAGTCATAATACAAACAAAAGACATAACTCTGATAATGTGCACTGTCCTTGAAGTTGATTGGTCCACACCCGAGACAGCTTTCCTTAGAGCCTAGTCTCACATGGGTTGGACCAGATGACGCCAAAAGGTGCCCAACTCAAAGACAATGCACCATCAGAGTATGAGAGCTCGGGGCAAGTATCTACACTATGGGAACCTCATTTGCCAGTAAAAATATGATACAAAAGACATAACCTGATAATGTGCACTGTCCTTGAAGTTGATTGGTCCACACCTGAGACAGCTTTCCTTAGAGCCTAGGTTATGTCTTTTGTATCATACTGGCAAATGAGGTTCCCATAGTGTAGATGCTTGCCCCGAGCTCTCATACTCTGATGGTGCATTGTCTTTGAGTTGTGCACCTTTTGGCGTCATCTGGTCCAACCCATGTGAGACTAGGCTCTAAGGAAAGGTGTCTCGGGTGTGGACCAATCAACTTCAAGAACAGTGCACATTATCAGAGTTATGTCTTTTGTTTGTATTATGACTGCTGGTATTGCGGTCTATGCAAACATGACTCCTTGTAAAAAGGTGTCAGTTTTGTTGCCAGATAGAAGGGTAAAAAAACAATTTTCATATTTTTACTGGCAAATGAGGTTCCCATAGAGAAATCATCTATTCACACAACTGAGACTTTTGAAGATTTGTACGAGGAACAACGACTTATTTTGTTGTTTCACAGCCCTCTTCCATCGATTAATTTCGACAAGGCTAAATACGGAATTCATAATGAGATTTCACGTGCGTTTTTGTTGTTGTTTCAAAAACAAGTGTAAAGGTATGCCACCATGCTCAAAGAAGTTTGGAGCAGTACTCATCTCCAGGGGAATCCTTGAGCCTGTGTTGAAATGGAAAATTCCACTTTCCTATGGCAAATTCCATTCCCTTGAGAATGAGGATAAAGATTTGGATGTACAAGATATTTGCTTCAATGCCAAAGAAACTCAAAGCTCATTACATGATATCTCAAACACCTTACATAATATTCCATCTCAACCAATGGAAAACTCTGCTGTAATCTCGCCAAGGGGACCCACAGTGGCAGCTGTCTCTGTGTGGCTCAAGGTGAACACGGCACCGGCCTGCAAATGAGCATTAGTCGGCTTGTAGGGAGACAATCTTGCTACGTGGGGTTTCCCCCCAATGTAATAATTTGCTCGTACTTTTTTTTCAATCTTGAGCCTTGATGCTGACACACGTGGGTCTATTCTATTTAGGATAATGTCGCGACTCTGATGTAATATTCTGTGAACAAGTGGCAAGGACGTTGCCTCAGCCATATCACATCCCAAAGCCCTCCCGTGATATTAATTGCGAGGAGACAGACAACCTCATGGATGCAATAATGATATTCTATAGCTTGCCTGGCATAACACAATTATGTCTGGCAATGCAAAATTAAATTTTGCATTTCATATGTGGTGTTCATTATAAAAGGACTTACACCATTCGGGTAATTTAAAATGATGTCCCCCTCCTTTTTTTAAATCCAAGTCCCCACTCCAGACCCATAAAATGTACTATATGCTGTGTGCAATCTTGATTTGAAGCTTTCGTGACTGCAGGAATCCATACTCTTTGGTTCTTTCGGTAAAGTCACGTCGGTAGAAAAATAAAATAAAACAAAAAATAATACATCACGACGTTTCGATCGCAACACAAGGGGTCTTCCCCAGGCTGCTTCAGCAGCTTAAATCTCGGCACTCCCCCCCCGCCCACTTCTGGCTCAGCAGTTCCACTGCTGGATTATTTTATTCCGCCTGAGGACGACCGCTTGTGTTGTGATCGAAACGTCGTGATGTATTATTTTTTGTTTTATTTTATTTTTCTACCGACGTGACTTTACCGAAAGAACCAAGGAGTATGCTGTGTGCATTAAGAGTAATTTTCACTCAACTAGCGCAATGTGTTTTATGTTTTCATATTCGTCCCCCTCCACCCCCTCCATGTCAATTCCTGATTGAGCTAGCGGCAATGTTTTTTTTAAGACGCCAGTCGCCATTCTGGTCTCTCGCAGAACAGAACGGCACATGGAAGTGGATATCACAGAGCTACCTCCTATATACCTTTAATGACTTCTGATTCACACAGCAGAATGCAGCACTTTCCCACCGGCTCCCGCGTACGAGAGTAATGTTGGTTGCATTAGTCCAACTCTTGTTTGAAAGTCTCATATCTGGAATTTGACCAAGTAAAACATTAAATGAAATCAAATAAATCACGACGTTTCGAACGCAAGGCAAGCGTTCATCTTCAGGCTATTTTCGCCTGAAGATGAACATCGTGATTTATTTTATTTTATTTCTACCTACGTGACTTTACCGAAAGAACCAAAGAGTATGGATTCCTGCAGTCACGAAAGCTTCAAATCAAGATTAAAAACTTAAACTAAATATTTATTTATTTTACCAGTTATGGTTGACTATGCACAGTGCGATAGGTCAACATACACACATGCAGCCCTTTTTCAGAAGTTACCTGATCACAGTTGATAGCTCAACTTAGGGGGTTGTCACGTGGAAATTTACAACAACCAAATACTCTTAGGGTTTTTTTTCCGGTAAAGTCACGTAGGGTAAAAAATAATAAAAATAAAATATAATAAATCAAACCTTCACCTTCCTGGCTCCACCCACACCCCAACCCCCCCCATCTTGCACCCGTCCTCTTTAGCTCCTCCCCCCTCTTACTCGAAATAATAATGTCCCATTACAAATAACTCTCACTAGAGTTATTTTGCTGTGCCTTTTGACACCTGATGAAGGAAGCTTGTGTTGCCTCCGAAACGTCGTGATTTCGTTGATTTATTAAAATTTATTATTTACAATTTTTTTTTACCTACGTGACTTTACCGAAAAACAACCTAAGAGTATGAATCCTTGCAGTCACGAAAGCTTCAAATCTAGAATTAACAACCCAATACTCTAAACGCACGTTTCTAAATGTGGAGGGAAAAACCGGGAGACCCAGCGTGGGATGGAACTACAGATGCCACGTCCTGCTAATAAACTCATGGTTAACCCAATGCTCGGCCATGTGCTTTCACGTGGGTGAAAAAGTATTTGGGGAGAGGGCTTCTTGCAATGTAATTGACACAACGCCGTGACAATTGTAGTGGGCAGTTAACTTAATTCAGAGAGGGACTCCTTAATCGACTGGGTGTGGATCTACCTATTTGCAGAGGGGTGACTTGTGGGTATTATCGCGAACAAAACGCTTCGGAGAGCTTTTGTTGCGACCCAGTTCATGACCCAATGGTTGTTGTTATTGGCTGCAAGCTGTGCCGGCTCGAGAGTTTACATTAACTGCATCCCACAATACACGAAGTCGATAAACTATGAATGTTTAATGCTCCGGTATTTAAACAGTGGTAATTAGCCCAATGCTGCAGACTGTAATTACAGTGGAAGTATTTATCACGTATAAGTGACACTGTTGTTTCTAGACACCGCCACTTAATAATGTGGACGCGGGAGCTCAATATTTGAAGCCGGGCCCGTGTAAGCAAAAAAAGAAAAGCATCCAGTTGATGAGCACATTGCTCCTTTATATTACGGCCACGAATCGTTTATTTGATTGGTACTGTGAAGAATATGTTCTCAGCGCGGTATAGCCTGGCGTTCCTCATTGCAAGGCTCGTGGGCCTCTGACGATACTGAAATAAGATATCTTCTTGGTTCTTTCGGTAAAGTCACGTAGAAGGGAAATAATAAAATAATAAAAATAAAACATAATAAAATACAATTTTCACGACCTTTCAGCCACAACGCAAGCAGCCGTCCTCAGGTGAAGAACAGGGCTGTCGGAAAGACAGCATCCGAATGATAATTGTTTTTTTACCCTTTCATCTGCCAACAAAACTGACACCTTATTTTTGACACCTTGTAAAAAAAATAAAACTGACACCTTGTAAAATAAAGTTATCAGTTTTGTTGCCAGATAAAACGATAAAAAAACAATTATCATATTTTGCTACTGACAAAGGAGGTTCCAATGGTGTAAATGCTTACCCCGAGCTCTCATACTCTGATGGTGCATTGTCTTTGAGTTGTGCGCCTTTTGGCGTCATCTGGTCCAACACCATGTAAGACTAGGCTCTAAGAAAAGCTGTCTCGGGTGTGGACCAATCAACTTCAAGGACAGTGCATACATTATCAGAGTTGTGTTTTTGTTTGCATTCCGACCGCAGGTATTGTGGTCAATGCAAACATGACTCCCTGTAAAAAAAAAGGTATCAGTTTTGTTGCCAGATAAAATGGTAAAAAAACAATTATCATATTTTGCTACTGGCAAAGGAGGTTCCAATGGGATACTGAAATAGTGCAAACTCCCCTTGCAGGCGGTGTGGCGGCCTCGCGCTGGCGATGCCTCATCGGTGAAAGTGCCCCTCCCGTCTGAGTAAAGGACACTGGTGGTAAAGCCTGTGCAAGCAAGGCTATAGGTGTAATGTTGCCCTGCAACACTTGTTCAAGCCACTGCTGGCAGAAGGGCCTCCACTGGAGCGAGCTCTAGGAACTCCCCGCCAATCCCCAATTTAAAGGGTATTTGGCCTACTCTTCCTTACTGGGGAGAAAAAAACACACACACATTTGTTACGACTTCCCTGCGCAGCATCCCGGGGTGGAATATTTGTGTTTCAAACCATGGATCGCTTCGGGAGACTGGGCCGAGACCCCACCCCCCCCTGGTCGTCACGCCTGGTGTGTCCCGGAGAGATGCGCTGCAACGTAATAGAATCGGACACGCGGCCGTTTGGTGGCCACGTGGCTCGCCGCCCAGAGGCCGACCGAGCGGGACAGTGGCTCCCAATGGGAGCTCCCGAGGCTCACCAGAGCGGGTGGGGGGGGGGTCCTGGTGGCTACAGTTAGCAGCAGCAGCAGCAGGTTGATCGCCGACTCAAAATATTTCATTAACGACGAAACTTGTTTTTATTAGATCAGGTAAGGCCCGCTGTGCTCGTTTTCAGAAGCGACCTGGCCACAGATGCGGCTCATCCGGTGGAAATTGATAGCAGCCCAATTGTCTCTTAAAGCATGTCGATTCCACCATTGGAACCTCATTTGACAGTAAAAAATATGATAATTGTTTTTTTCTGGTCCAACCCATGTGAGACTAGGCTCTAAGGAAAGCTGTCTCGGGTGTGGACCAATCAACTTCAAGGACAGTGCATACATTATCAGAGTTATGTTTTTTGTTTGCATTATGACTGCAAGTATTGTGGTCTATGCAAACATGACTGCTTGTAAAAAAAGGTGTCAGTTTTGTTGCCAGATGGAAGGGTAAAACAAAATTAGCATGTCGATTGTAAATGTGGAGGCAAAAACCGGAGGACCCAGAGAAAAATCCACGCGACCACAGGGAAAGAGACACGCAAACTCAAAATAAACAGCAGGCGTCAAGATCAAATCCACGACCTCCAGGATACCGGGCGAGGTAGTTAACATCTCACCACAGACAGCCTCGTGGCTCACGGACCCGAAGGGTTTGGAGCCGGAGGGTTGAATTCGGTGGCCATGCTACGTACGGTGCGAAATAAGTTCAACAGACATGCAGTGAAGTTGCTCCCTCGCTTGCTATGGAGGAGGTTGTGGGTGCGATCCCGAATCTGACGCCTGCTGTATATTTGGAGTTTGCGTGTTCTCTTTCTGCCTGTGGTCGTGTGGAATTCTCTCCGGTTCCTCCGGGTTTTCCCTCCAAATTCAGAAACACGCGTACATATCCACGTGACGATAAGCCACTTCGTCGAGCTATCATTTGTGGCCAGCTCGCTTCTGAAAAAGAGCTACATAGCTCAGTGGGCCTTACCTGGCAATATAAAAACATAGTTTAATATTTTCACATACATTGTCTGATTTGATCTTCCACACTGGACAGATGTCTCGGAAGAGGTTGGAAAGTAGCCCCACCCGGAGTGTGTGCAAGAAAAATGTCACTTGAAGGCATTCCAGGAGTACTGTACAGTAGTTCTATGAATACTCCTTCCTCGAGCCATTCTCTTAACTCGTGCGGTTGGTTACACTGCTCTGTGAGGGAAGTTGAGACCGGATGCTTAGAGGCCGTCCATAAATGACGTCACGCACCTAGGGGGGGGCGTGGTCAGACATTTTCGACGATGTGTGACGAGGGGGGGGGTTGAGAAATGTGACGTCACATCAAAATGCGCAACTTTAAATAAATATAGACAACACGTTCTACTTAATTAAATAGACTTTTTGATAAATGTTTTCTCCTACAACATCAGAGTGCAGCGGCACATTAAATACGCACTACAATGACAATAGTTTAAAGCGATTTGAAGCATGTTTTATTTGAGGGGGGGGGGGGGCAGAGCTTTGTGACGTCATATTTGAGGGGGGGTCTGACTTTTTGTGACGCCGTGTAACGAGGGGGGGGGGGGGTAAAAAAATCGTGAAAATCGCGTGACGTCATTTATGGACGGCCCCTTAGTCACGTGATAGGCCTTCCCCCGAAATAAACGTAAAACAAACACTTCTAAAATCATCTCCAGTCACATTGTTACAAGCGCAGTCGTTGCTTAATCCACTGCTGGATGAAGGCCTCTCCACGAGGGGCTATGGAGTACTTTGCCATACTTCACCACGCTGGTCAGTGCGAGTTGCTCTCAGGGGAGAGAGTACAGACATCTTGACGTTTCGCAGCATTACACCTCTGCAGGCAATTGTAGCTGCACTGCCCCTTTTGATTTCCACCACGTGACCCATGCAGCCGCACGAGCCTCTAACCACCTGCTAGTTGTAATTACTGGCGAAACGTCGTACTCAGGTTGTAAATGTTGTGGCTTGGCTCTCCAACACACCGATGTTGTTGTACTAGTAACGAATTTGGCATGTTCTCTTTACGTGAGAAACCTTACTAATTGGCTGTGTCGGTTGGTGGTGGGTTTAACGACACATTTATATATTTATACGCGATCTAACCCCCCCAAAACACCTCTATTATGAACACCTGTTGTGCATGGTGGACGCCCATCCTGGCTTCATCCAGGGCTCAAACCCGCTATAGATTTGACGAGATCGGGGGCATTCCACGTGATATATTTGAGAAGTTTGGCTACTATGGTAACAATGAAACAATTTGAGATTGCGGCCACTTGAATAAGAACAACTAATAAGTTTGGCAATGTTCTGAAAAAACAATGCGCGAGCTTGAATCGCAACAACATTGAGGGTGTACTTGCCATGAGCTAAAAGCACAAACCCCGAATACGACAATTTCGAGAACAAAGCCATCACAAACTGATATTTATTTGACATGTGCAAATAACACTATGTTGATGCCAAAGGACACACACTTATGGTAGCTGCACCGTTATTTCTTGACTTTAAATGTTTGACATTTTAAAGGTCAACACGACTAGTGGTAAAAATAAATGCTGAATATCACAACACACAAAAAGTGCAACTCTTACACCCCCACTGTAGTAGATATTTGATAATCATGTATCGTGAAGTATATATTGTACAACCGCGTACTGTATCCCTGCTAAATTGCACAAATTGGGGTCACATCTTGTTCGGTACAATAAAATTACAAATTGTTGGCAAAATGCGAATGTGCTTCACACATGCGATTATACGCCAATAAAGGCGGGCTAATTTTAGATACATGTTCTGACCTTGAAAAAAATGACCCTGAATACATATTCATAATATTCACCAGGGTTGGTGATACTTGATGACAAATGTGAAATGGTTACCATAGTTCCTATGATAACGGTTTCATTGCTTTCATGGCTTTATTTTGGTAATTTTCGAAAAGTTTTTTGGTTTGGCCATGTTTGTTTGTTGTAGTACAGAGTTAGACTGATGGCCTTAATCTAAGTTGTCTTGTGGTTGTTGTTGTTTGACTTGCATCCCACTGGGATTTTTGCACACAGCGTTGGTGTACGGTGCTTTTTCTGCAATATTTTGCTGTCTTTTCTTGGATTTTTTGTTTGCAAATAGTCACTTTAAGATGTTTTCTTGTTCATGTTTTTGTTTTCTGTTTGTTGCGGGTGCACCCGATTCAAGAGCCGAATGACTCACAGGGCTATACCTAATAAATGAACTTGAACTTGAAAGGAATATAATACTTGCAACTTGCAATTTACACCCTGCCAAGCACTAAAGCACGTAGCAATGAAATAATGTATCTGACCAACTGCATCACTCTACATTTCAATAGATTTCATTCATTTTGTCTGCATTCACTCTAGTTTATTGACAACAATTCCTACAACTGCATTCCAGACATTATTGGATGATGCATAAGGACCCATTGATTGGTTAAATGCTGTACGAACATGATTATGATGGCCGAATATTTTGCTACATGTGCTGCGATCTTCTTCACGAATCAGTTAATTGATGGCATTCTCCCAGAAACAATTACGTTGCTGAAGTAGCTCCAAGCTATTGGAGCGAAACGTCGGACGTAGTGCCGAACACCACGCGGTACAACCTGAAAACACATCCAAGAGCTGGAGTAAGCAACCGCAAAGACCCGTGTGTGTGTGTGCGTGCGTGTGTGTGTGTGTGTGCGTACGTGTGTGTGCGTGCGTGTGTGTGTGTGCGTGCGTGTGTGTGTGTGTGTGCATACATGTGTGTGTGTGCGTGCGTGTGTGTGTGCGTACGTGTGTGTGTGCGTGCGTGCGTGCGTGTGTGTGTGCGTGCGTGTGTGTGTGTGCGTGTGTGTGTGCGTACGTGTGTGCGTGCGCGTGTGTGTGCGTGTGTGCGTGTGTGTGTTGAACTTATTTCGCAAACAAACTAAACACACAAAGACATTCTAAAGAAATTAGTTTTAAATCCAGATTTAAAAGTGCATTGTTGCAGCGGCTTCCTAATATCGAAAGGAAGAACGTTCAAACGGCCGCAGAAGCACATCTGAAAGTGCACGATGCTATGACCGTCTTTGTTCAATGGCGAACCAAAATTCGCTGCGAGGATGACCGGAGTTTGCGTGATGGCTTATGTTCCTTGACGAGATCAGCAAGGTGTTGTGGATCATTTGTGGCAAGAACTTTGTGTGTAATGAGTGCGACCTTAACACGTTCCTGCGGAGAGAGCTGGTAGGAACGTTGGGTTGCTCGGTAAATGGCCAGGGTCAACGGCGGCGTGGTGTATTCCGCAAATATGGCCGACTGTGAGGGCGGGCACATGCCGGCGTGAGTAGGTTAAACGTTGAGATTTTTAAGGGCACCACGGGGTGACCAGCCCCTCCCCTCCCCTCCCCACCCAACCCCACCCCTCCCACTCCCCACCCAGCCCCATCCTCCCCACCCAGCCCCTCCCCACCCTCCCCTCTCCACCCAGCCCCACCCCTCCCATTTTTTGATGCACGACGGATGGACGGACACAATAATCCCCTGTGGGCTGGTAGAACCAGGTGGTTCCTACCAGTATAATGTATTCGTTCGGCAACCGGAAGCCAATGCAGTCCAACGAGCACTGGGCAAACGCGGTCGGATCTTGCAGTAACCCGTCACGAGCACGTGGCAGAGAATGTTGTAGGCACTGCAGCTTGGTAACGTTTTGGCAGACGTCCCGTAGAGTAGTGAGTTGCAATAATCGAGCCTTGTTGATACTAAGCCACACGCCACCGTGTTGACTATGTCACGACTGAATAGTGGGCAAATATGTTGAAGAGCCCCGATATGAAAATTGAAAGACCCGACGGTGTTTTGCATGTGGTGATGAAACGACATTCAGGACGAGTACGGGGCCGCCTGAAAGAGGTAAAATTAAGGAAAACAAAACAAAGGATGAAAAACCGACATAAATCATCTACATGAAAATGAGCAGACCTAATAAGCACGTAGTTTCAAATTCTAACCAGTGATGCCAATTTGGCAATGCTAACAAGAGGAAGGGGTGCACAGAGATATACACGAAATCCGTTTTGAGCAAATTGACCACTTACCTTTGATAACGCTGCAACAGTCAAAGCCACAGGTGCACAATTTTAGATGCGGGTGCACAGTTTTAGAGGCAGCTTTCAATTTTTTTGTATTCAAAATAGGGGAGTCCACTCAGCTCATGATCTTTCTGGGAATGATAAAATGCGGACCACTTTGTGGGAAGCTGGCAGTGGTTGCACTTGGAACAGACTGTGGTCCCTGCCAAAAGAAAGTGGAAATCGTCACCGCTGGACAACCAAGATTAGCAATCTCCCCAACTCGTTTGAGCAGGAAAATTATTTCCATTGATTTGTTTGACTTTTCATGTGGAGCTTAATTTTTCTTTTTTTATCTCCAGGTTACCACAGTTCATCACCATGGTAACTGCCAATTACTGCAAATATATATGTAGTCCATGAAGATTGGATACCTGACAGAGGTGGCCAGCTGGTTCACAGGTAAGAGTGCTGATCTTGTCGCCACTACAATTCTGGTTTCGAATTCAGGCAGCCCCTGAAATTAAACTGCGTTATCAAGTGCAGTTAGTTCATCGCTTCAGCCTCGTTTCTCAATAATTGAACACACAAAACAATCACAATATATTCGGTCCTGCGATTTACTTGACTAAATTAAAGACCTGAACATTTTTAATGTTGGTTTAACTGTCATGTGACGAACATTACTCACCGTGGGAAAGTGCTGCACCTCATGAAGGCAAATTCGAGGTGGCCCTGTGACATCCACTTCCGTGGGCCATTCTTTAACACGAAGGGTTGCACTGCTCTGAGAGAGATCCGAATGGCTACTTTGTTCAATCACATGGCACCAATTACACAATGAGGATGCAATTGTGTGAAAAATCACAAAAATATCTAATTATTAAATTGCAATGCTGACAATGTATTTTGTGAAAAACCTAATATTAACAACAAAAAACATTTATAGCATACATATATTTCACAAATCAGACACGTTATTTGATGGAGGACTCGGAGGCGTGGAGCCAGAGTTCAAAGTCACTCGTATATGCCAGCCTAAACAGGTGAGGGCATGGCAAGGTGAGGCCCTGGACAGGTGAGGGCCTGGACAAGTGAGAGTCCGACCAGGTTAGAGCCTGAACAGGTAAGAGCCTATACATACTCTTAGGTTTGTTTCGGTAAAGTCACGTAGGTAAAAATAAATAATAAAAATAGTAGAAATAATAACATTAATAAAATTATTATAATAATAATGAGAATTTTTATTATTATTTATGATAATTTCTACTATTTTAATTATTTATTTTTACCTACGTGACTTTACCGAAAAAACCTAACAGTATGAATCCTTGCAGTCACGAAAGCTTCAAATCTAGAGCCTATACAGGTGAGCTGGAACAGGCGAGAGACTTGAGCTGTTGCATGAATGTGAATGGTGCTTGGATGCTGCTGCTGCTGCTGGTCCATGCGTGCAGTGGGAGTGAGTTCCAGATGATCGGTGCATTCACGGACAAACGTCGCTCAGCCAGGACAACAGTCCTGGCTCTGGATACGACGATGAGATCGCAAGTCGCGCTCCCTAGGATGTGGTGGTTGGCTGCGGTCAGTGAAGCGAGAAGAGTGAAGAGGTGCGGTGGAAGACCTTGAAAGAAAGAGAGAGATAGGTGGTGGCACAAGATAGTGGTTTTGTACTGCATTCTTGATTCGATACGAAGCTTATTGCAACGTTTTTCGCGAAGCCATGGAAGAAGCCGTATGACCCCGACCCCCGACCCCCCCACGTAACAGCAAGAGGCAGGCTGCTTTGGAGATGCTCTCGTTTGCTGATGTGTTTTTTTTTAAATGATGTCCGAGGAAGGATGACGTTGCAATTATAATCAAGGCAAGCGCCAATGATTGCTGCGAGCAAGAGTATGTCTTGTCGTTGCTGTGGTCAACAGCGGACGGATGTTGCTGCTGTAATAAACCTTCTCGAGACGGCTCTTTGAATCAGTCCTTTATTTTCTACTTCCACAGTTACACTCACACTCCCCGTTGCTGGCAGGCAACGGGAAGCGGGCAGACAGTCAGCTAAGTCGCACGCCACGTGGCACCCAGAGCCCCGTACGTGCGTGGCTCCTGCTCTCCCAGGTCTCCTCCTGACTCCCCCGCCTCTCCCGCCTCTCCCCCTTTTAACCCCTGGGTCACGTGGTACCCCTAAGCCAATCCTCAGTAGTCAGCGTTGAACGTTCCAGATCATTCTCCGTCAACTCCCGGGACCACGCCTCTGATCCGGCTTCCCATTAGCTGAGGCCGAGGTCGGCCAAGCCAATCACCTTAGCTAGCATGCCTTGATCACGCCGAGGCCATGCTCCCAGGCTCTCCCCTCATTGGCTACAAAGCGGGACCGGCAGCCAATCACCACGTGAGCCCTACATGGCTCTCATTACACTGCTGTAAAGCCCCGAGGCGGGTGGCCGCGTGCCGTTGTTGTGTCGAGGGCAGGGTTTGTCGAGCGACGATGATTTGAGAGAACTTTTGCAGGAGCCAAACTGCGCGAAGAAGACGAACGGGTAGTGACGCCACAATGGGCCATTGCCGGTCGCCTAGGCAAAATGCTGTCAGGTGTACAATATGCGAGGTTGAGTGGGCCCTGAGTGGACGTTTGAGTGGAGTATAATTGGGAGTCATCGCCGTACGTGTGATAGTTAACGCCGTGTCTATACGGCGAACGTGCTGCTGAGGCCACGAGATGGTGACTGCGCGTCTTGCGTTGCTGTCGGGGTTGTCGCGTGAGGATTATTCGACGATTTTAATTTTTTTGGCTCGAGCGAACTATGAGACGGTTTACAGGGAACGACGCCTGGTGCCGAGGAAAATAGCTGCGGATTTGTCGGTGACGTAACCAAAACCGGGGCTCTAAGATTGACGTGCAATTGTATAGATGGTTATTTGTGGCTTTCGTTATTGTGTTGTTATTTCATACATATTTGGGCAGGAAATAAAATATTTAAGAAAAATTACATGACCAATGATAACCATGGTATTGAGATATTTTACAAATACGATTATAGTGTTTTTTATGCCATGCAATGTATCGTAATAACGCCAAACGATTGCAACCGTATGAAGATGCCACCGAGGTTTGTTGCTGTAATAATAGTCATGGCACAATATCTTTAGCTACGTAGCATGGCAAGCCGTTACAATGGCGCTGCGATAAATCTCCTGTGCATGGGAGACCTTGGATAAATTCAGAGAACACACAAAAAACATACATTACACCTTTATAGCACGACAAAGGCCTTAATTAATCGTCGCAAATTTGCATGGCCATAATTAACATGCTAAACCCTAATTAGCTTTCTAAATATTTACAACCGTGTTAGCTCATGGGGAAGGGTATGCTAATGTAATTTTCTGAAGCAATTACACCTGATGTGTAATATGCTGAATAGCAGACCTAAGCAGGCTCTTTACGTAACTGTATAAATGCATATGAGATGTGTTCTTGATTCAAACATGCATTGTGCGTGACGAATCGATGCCGATGAGCACATGCTGTTTCTGTTACGGATATTTGTATCCGTTGCGTTTTTGGTTCAAGCTCATTTGCCCTTCGCTTTAGTTCTTTTTGATCGTCTTTAGATGAGAGTTGAAAGAAAAAAATGCATTCATTAGACCAACGCGTGAGAAAAAAAACAAGAAAACAAAAATACACTTACTCGGCTTCATATGGAACATCATCAAAGCGCTTCGATAATTTGCGAGGATAATTTAATTGGGTCGATTTCTTTTGGCCAAGAGCACCCAACAATTAACGGATTTGCATTCGCCCTCCGTCCAGTTCGGAAAGTCTCCAGACACATTCTCACATTCTGTTTAGTCGATGACCAAAGCGCCTGGAACGCGTCCAATTCGTGCCCGATCTCAGACGCGAAGCGAGAGGAGCCATTGAACATGTCTATCACAGCACGCAGACATGGGACTGCGTGCTGCTAAAACAATTGTTGTACTCTATGCTCCTGTGTCTATGCTCCCTGCATTCTATATATATATGAACTAAACTAGCATTTTTTTTACTTCACCAAGTAAGGCCCACTGAGCTATATAGTTATTTTTCAGAAGCGACCTGGCCACAAATGATAGTTCAACGAAGTGGCTTATCATCTTGGAAAGTTATAGCAGCCAAATGCATGTTGATTTTAAACGTGGAGGGAAAACCCGGACGACCCGTCGAAAAATCCACGCGACCACGGGGAGACCACGCAAACTCCAAGCAAACAGGCATCAGGGCCAGGATCGAACCCACGACCTCCTGCATACCAGGCGAGGTGGTTAACATCTCGCCACCGTGGCGCCCTTTCACCAACCCGTACTGGCTAGCGTGGTGAATTATGGTCAAATAACCCCCAGATCCACGCGTTTCGGGGAAGCCGTCACGCAGCAATGGATTGGCAAAGGGTTGTATGTGTACGCAAGGACATGGGGGGGGGGGGGGGGGGTATAGGCTAAGGCAACAGTCTTGGGTTGTAGGCTGCAATGGCCAATATCTGCCATCAATTGGTCCCTAGCCTGTGGCAGCTTTGCTGCATTGGAGGCTGCCAAACCATCTGGCCATGGTCGCGAGCGCCACCTCTCCCGTCTGCTGTTGCCAAATTGGCGACCACCGTTCACAAAGGCTCTTTCACAGAGTGGGCGAATTTTCATCAGAATCGGTATCTCTTCATTTATCCTGTGAAGAGGAGGGGGGGGGAGAGAAAGTTTCAACAACAAAGAACGATTTTCTTTGGGTCTTTCGGTAAAGTCACGTAGATCGGTTCAAATTAATTAAAATAGACAAAAAACGACGACGTTTCGATCACAACACAAGCGATCATCATCCTGATGTCATCCTGATCGAAACGTCGTCGTTTTTCTTTTATTTTTATTAATTTGAACCTATCTACGTGATTTTACCGAAAGACCCAAATAATATGAATTCCTGCAAGTCGCGAAAGCTTTAAGTCAAGAACAAACAATGATCATGGGACCTCCTTTGCCAGTATCAAAATATACTAAAAAAGTTTTTCCCATTTTTAATGGCAACAAAAACTGACACCTTTGGCAAGGAATCATGCTTACATTAACCACAATACTTGCAGTCAAATGCAAACAAAAAACAATACTCTGATAATTTATGCATTGTCTTTGAAACTGATTGGTCCACACCAGAGGCAGCTTTCTTTAGAGCCTAGTCTCATATGGTGTTCGACCAGATGACGCCAAAGAAAGCTGTCTCTGGTGTGGACCAATCAGTTTTAAAGACAATGCATAAATTATCAGAGAATAGTTTTTTGTTTGCATTTGACTGCAAGTATTGTGGTTAATGTAAGCATGATTCCTTGCAAAAGGTGTTAGTTTTTGTTGCCAGAAAAAAGGGGAAAAACGTTATTAAAACAAACAATGAAGTTGTGCACGCGACAATCTGCCGCCGTGTCCTGCATTGATTAGCACATCGGCCTCGCATTGCAGAGGTCTCTGGATCAATTCGATCTCCCGGTGTAGCAGTAGAAACAGCGGTGCGAGTTTACGATACCACCCCTCCCCACTGCCTCTGTCCATCAGGCGGTATACATGTGTACACCATAGTTCGTGAAAATTCTGTCGCAGTTCCTATGATCACTGTTTCATTGCTTTATTTTGGTGATTTCGAAAAGTTTACTGGTTTGGCCACGTTTGTTTGTCGTAGTACGGAGTAAGACTGATGGCCTTAATCTAAGTTGTCTTGTGGTTGTTGTTGTTGTTTGACTTCCATCCCACCGGGATTTTTGCACACAGCGTTGGTGTACGGTGTTTTTTTCTGGAAAATGTTGCTGTCTTTTCTTGGATTTTCTGTTTGCACATAGTCACATAGTCACTTTAAGATGTTTTCTTGTTCATGTTTTTGTTTTTGTTTGTTGCGGTTGCACCCGATTCAAGAGCCGAATGGCTCACAGGGCTATACCTAATAAATTAACTTGAACTAGTCGATCTGCAGGTCGTGGGTGGTGGGGTAAAGTGTGGGTAATTCCACCTCTTCGAGGACATCTCGCAATGCATTGAAGAGTAGGCCAAATTCATTTCGAGCCTCTCTGCCAGCAGCGGCGCGAGCAAGATATTGCAGGGCTGCGCCTTAATCTTTCTTCACGGAAGGTAACATCACAGCATGAATATCATCATTATTCACGAGGGAAAACCATAATTAAATAGTCGTAACCTTGGTTTTTATTCATGTATATTTTAAATTGAGTATTAAGTGCTGCACTTGCCTTGAGAATAAAGCATACCTTCTGTGCGATCATCACGGAGATTAGTAGTCGAGAGAAAAATGGGCATCTGCTCTATTCCTGTTTTTTGACTTAAAAAATGTGGGCAATCAGGCACAAAATTGGGTAATTGTATTTACTTAAAATGGAATTCCTGATGTTCTCTTTCTTGTCATTGACTTTGCAAGTGACATGTGCAATCACTGCGAATGTAATCTAACAGCAGCAACATTGTACAAGAGGAATCATAAATCGTGACAGTGTATGTAAGAGCTTCTCTACAAGATCCTGGCAATGGGTAATGGAATCAGCATTTCGAATGTTGTACGTTCACTCGTGCATTGCTGTTCCAAGTCCTCAATGCCGGTCATCACCTTCACTGCAAGTATTCCTCAGGGATCCATCCTGGCTTCTTTCCTTTGTTCAGTCGACATCTCCCCAAACGGTCATCTCTTGGACAGTCACGGATGTTAACCGTCAAGCCGACGCCGATGACACTCGATTCGCACTCTTGACTAATTCGCCGAGTTGCATTGGCATTCCGGTTGCCGAACGAATGCATTGTAAGGTCGCACTTATTAACACGCAAAGCGCTCGCCACAAATGAACCACAACACCTTGCTGATCTCGTCAAGGAGCACAAACCATCACGCAAACTCCGGTCATCCTCGCAGCGGCGGCTTTTGGCCAGCCATCGAACAACGCGCTTTCAGACGCGCTTCAGCGGCCGTCTGGAACGCTCTTCTTTCCGATATTTGGAAGCCACTGGAGCTGTGCATTTTAAAATCAATATTGAAAACTAATTTCCTTAGAATTTTTTTTCAGTTTGTTGTCCTTCCTACACATCTCCAATCAGTACGGTTGACTATGTATGGTGCGAAAGAAGTTCAACATAATACGTACAATTATACTCCACGATAACCTCCACTTAGGGCCCACTCAACCTTACATATTTGACCTCACCTTACAGTGCTGGTCTTGGTCAAATAAACTCTGGTGAAATGCCCCCCAAAAATACGTAACTCTTTTCCTAGGCACCAGACAGCTTTTGTCCATGGCTCCCTCAAAATCTCCTCACTGCTGGCTTCACCATCAGTCTCTCAAATCGCTTTAAAATCCTCCGTATCACCTTGAACTCCACATTATCATTCGACGGTCCAAGTCTTCAACACGATAGAGACACGCAGTCAACATCTCAGAGGCTTATGGAACATCTGCCCAATGTTCACGACAGGCACAGCAAACACTCTGCCTTGTGGAATTGTCGGTCCTCTCCTTGATTATCACGACGCCATCCGTAACTCGGACATCAGAAGAAAAAAAAACCTAAACAATCTATAACGACTCCAAAGAGGCGTCTGTCTCAAGCTGTCCTTGGCATTAGGGCTGGGCATAAAGTTTCCATGGCTTTGCGCATCACGTTGCTCTGGCTCCCCATCAAATCGAGAACACATTACAAAATCGGGATCCTGTGCCACACAGACATCTCTCAAGGCCTCGAGTGGCGCAGCGGTTATACGAGCCAGTTCTGGGCCTGCCCAAGGTTGACTCAGCCTCAAATGAGTACTGTGTGTAAATATCGCCACTGGGGAGACAAAGGCGGCCGGGCGTGGTGGTGGCGTATGAGGGACTTTGAACTCTGGTTCCACGCATCTCAAGTTCTTGATCGAACTATGAGTCAAATTCGTGAAAATATGTGCACCCTATGAATTGTGTTATTAAATCAGCTGCACTTGAAGAACGTTCAGTCAATGTTCATTCGTACTGGAATTACATAATATGTTTTGAATGACACACTTACATGGCTACCTTTCGGCCTGTGGGCCTTCCCATACCACATCAGCTCTGGAAGTTGTTACACCACGCTTCTCCACGATGGTTAATGTGGGTCTATTGATATGTGGGCCCAAGACTGGATATCATTCGGCGCTGATGTTAAGCCGTGGCCGGGGATGGAACCCAGCTTGGCCCGGTTTGTAGCGGCCAAAAGCTTAACCAGTGAAGAGGCGAGAGCATAGCCAGTGTTAGGTCGGAGAGCTGGAGGAATATCTCCCTAAGTATCGGGTGGAAGGGGCTGTACCCCTTTGTGTTAATGTTACGTTGTAAACACATTCCTGCGGAGGGAGCTGGTAGGAACGTTGGGTTGCTCGGTTAATGGCCAGGGTCAACGGCGGCGTGGTGTATTCCGCAAATATGCCCGACTGTGAGGGCGGGCACAAGCCGGCGTGAGTAGGTTAAACGTTGAGTTTTATAAGGGCACCACGGGGTGACCAGCCCCTCCCCACCCAGCCCCACCAGCCCCACCCTCCCCACCCAGCCCCTCCCCACCCTCCCCACCCAGCCCCTACCCACCCTCCCCTTTCCACCCAGCCAGACCCCTCCCATTTTTGGATGAACGACGGACGGACGGACACAATAATCCCCTGTGGGCTGGTGGAACCAGGTGGTTCCTACCGGTATAAACGTTCTGACTCCAGAAGAGAGAAGTCTCCGCAAGTTGGAAACCCGCTACACGTGCATCGATGTTTGTTACGTCGCAGCTCACACGCGGAACAATGCAGCCAAGTGACGTTGCGCCGTTGCAACGATTCAATTCGTGCGCTTGGAACGCATCGGCTGGACGCGTGTGACGGATTGCACAGCGACAAATCACGACTCCGCCAATCCTTTCATATTCTTTGGCTCTTTTGGTAAAGTCACGTAGATAGAAAAAATACAAAATAAAAAAAAACGTAGACTGTAGCCTGGTTCTTAATCGGAGTGAGTGTACTGGCAGTCTATAATGTGGACTGTAGCCTGGTTATTAAGTTTAGTGAGTGTACTGGCAGTCTATAATGTAGACTGTAGAGTGGTTATTAACCTCGGTGAGCGTACTGGTAGTCTATAATGTAGACTGTAGCCTGGTTTTAAGCTGGTGATTGCATATTACTGAAAGAACCAGAATAAGTCTACATTATAGACTGCCAGAGCGCTCACTCAGTTTAGTAACCATTGATACAGTCTACATTATAGACTGCCAGTACGCTCACCAAACTTAATAACCAGGCTACAGTCTACAATATAGACTGCCAGTACACTCACCAAA
>CM025640.2:7542810-7565257 GCA_014621495.2 Entosphenus tridentatus
TATGGGAGTCCAGTTTACCATGGAAGTCCAGTTCACCATGGGAGTCCAGTTTACCAAGGAAGTCCAGTTTATTATGGGAGTCCAGTTCACCATGGGATCCCAGTTTACCATGGGAGTCCAGTTCACCATGGAAGTCCAGTTCACCATGGAAGTCCTGTTTATTATCGGAGTGCAGTTTACCATGGAAGTCCATATCACCATGGGATCCCAGTTTACCATGGGAGTCCAGTTTACCATAGAAGCCCAGTTTACCATGGGACTGTTTCGCGACGTTATGTATTAACGACCACCCTCTGCTCTTCACCACATGCATTGGCGGCTCTTGAAATATCGAGTTCTTTTTTTTAACCGACCGACCGCCCGACCGTGTGACTCGGCAGCAGACGATGTCGGTATCGGATTGCCAATACCAGGGGTCGGCAACCAATATAACACAAAAAGAGCCATTGTATTTTTAGAATTCAGTAACCCTCCCTCAATATTTCAAGACCCGCACAATGCATGTACACAACGTCACGAAGCACACCTCGAAGAGACGCATGCGACTCCCGGAGCCGCAGGTCTGCCGAACGGTGGCCTAGACCGCATTGCCGGAGCTTACGATACACGTTCATCTCCTGGTTAGTAAATTCCTTTGCGCGCACGCTACATCACAGTCACCGACGCTGATGAGTACAGGGCAGCTCGTGCCCAGGGCAACGAGTTCGCTCTGCCCCCTGCGAGAGAGCGTTTAGCGTTGCCACTACTCACGCGAAGCAACGGGAGGATATCGCACAATGACCCAGAAGAGCAGAAGAACTGCCCGTAAGCGAACTGTCTCAAGTGGCGGATTGTTATGCAACTAACAACAACAACAACAACCGGGACTTGCAATGTCCCTCTGGAAAGTTTTTACATATTTTCCCCCAAAGCAGCCGTCTCGCTCAACATGAAGACGATCAAAGAAAGAAAACTAAACACAACACGGGACACTTGGCAATTATATTCGGTGTTATAAAGCGACAACACAGTGGCTTTCAGACAGAGCAAAGCGCCTCTATTTCTAAAGTTTCGTTGGCGAAGTGCTTCTCACATCGGTGGTGGTTGCACACCCAGGGTAAATTGTGCAGCGTATTTACGCTGCGAGAGAAATTTCCAGCCTGAACTTTCGGCCCAGAAAATTGACAATAGATTTTTTTACACAGGCGAGCCCATAGAATTTACCGACGCCACCTTAAACAAAAATCAATTGCATTTCGTTTTGAAGGCTTTTTTTGCTAGATATTGTATTATCCCCAGGATCAAAATATATGATTAAAACCTAATGTTTGGATTTAAAGCAATTCCCAACGGCACCGCCTCACATATAAGAAGAATGTGTTTCTTTCAACACCTGAAGAGGTCTTTTCCCATCTGGCATGAGCAGAGCTGTCCCTATGGTACGGCAAATCGTGGCGCTCCGACCTCACGGCGTCGAGATGTTAACTACCTCGCCTGGTATACAGGAGGTCGATCCCGACCCTGACACCTGTATATTTGTAGTTTGCGTGTTCCCCCCAAGGCCGCGTGGATTTTTCTCCGGGTCCTCCGGTTTTCGCCTCCACATTTGAAATCAACATGCGTTCAGAGCATTTGGCTGCTATAAATGTCCACGTGATAAGCCACTTCGTTGAGCTGTCATTTGTGGCCAGATCACTTCTGCAAGAGAGCTATATCGCTCAGTGTGCCTGAGCTGGTAAAAACACATTCCTGCGGAGAGAGCTGGTAGGAACGTTGGGTTGCTCGGTCAATGGCCAGGGTCAACGGCGGCGTGGTGTATTCCGCAAATATGCCCGACTGTGAGGGCGGGCACAAGCCGGCGTGAGTAGGTTAAACGTTGAGTTTTATAAGGGCACCACGGGGTGACCAGCCCCTCCCCACCCAGCCTCACCCCTCCCACTCTCCACCCAGCCCCACCCTGCCCCACCCTGCCCACCCAGCCCCTCCCCACCCTCCCCACCCAGCCCCTCCCCACACAGCCCCTCCCCACCCTTCCCACCCAGCCCCTCCCTCCCCACCCAGCCCTTCCCTGCACGACGGACGGACGGAAACAATAATCCCCTGTGGGCTGGTGAATCCAGGAGGTTCCTCCCAGTATAATGAAAGACAATGCAAATACTACCAGACCATGTTTTGTTTTTGCATGTTCACCACAAGTATATGTGGTTAATGCAGAGACGATTCCTTGCAAAAGGTTTCAGTTTGATGTTTTAACATCTTAACACCGAATCTTGATTTGAAGCTTTCGTGACTGCAGGAATCCATACTCTTTGGTTCTTTCGGTAAAGTCACGTAGAAGGGAAATAATAAAATAAGAAAATTATAAAACAATAACATTCTCACGACGTTTCGACTGCAACACAAGCAATCATCATCCGGTGTGAAATCCACAGCAAGAAAATTTGAAAAATGTTCTTGCTGTGGATTTCACACCTGGTGACTTTACCGAAAGAACCAAGAATATGAATCCCTGCAGTCACGAAAGCTTTAAATCAATAATCATACGTGTATTTGGACAAATTATACAGCAACGCCCCCCACCCCCCGCTACGCATCTATCACACGCACAGGCAAAAACAACAACAACAGCATCAGGAGCAGCTATATGAAGCTCTTGAACACGGGGCAAATACCATTAAAGGAGCCCATTAGAACCTCTTAGAAGAAAATCTATCACGAGGGGTGAGCTTCTAGTCAGATTATAATGGGCAGTCACCTCTCAAGCACTTCCCTGAGGATTGCAATGTTCCGCATATTTGTGTGCTCTCCTTTGGACTAAAACACGATCGTAGACATCAAAGAATCTCCCCGTGTCCAAACAAAAAAAACATCTTTGGAGCTACACTTGCCATCTGTGCTTCTGGCGCGGATCTACACAAACACGGTGCCAAATTTCATCCGCCCAAGAGGGATATGAAGGCCTGAGTCAACTGATGCGAAATGCGTTCCCGATGGCACCATCACTACGCAGCAAAATACAATTTACTCGAAAAGGGGGGGGAGGGGGAGAGAAGTGAAATATGGGAAAAAGTGTGAAGGCGGATAACGCAGCTAATTCTGTCTACAATATAATGCACGTAACGGGACATATACAAGCGGTTATCGTGCTCGCCTGCTGTGGAAGTGTAAGCTGAGACACGCTGCGTGGCTAAGGGATTCAGAACCCCCTGGTAATGTCAGCCACAAAGATTAACAACGTTTATATCCTGCCGTGATGTTGACCTTAACACACATTACGACTTCATTATCTTCATAACGCACCCTGATTTAGCTTGTCAAAGACTCAACGCAGAAGATCCCTCGGGGTTTGATCTTCCACGAAACTCTTGGTCCACCCTAATTGGCAACCATGGCAGATGCGTATACCTGATGCAGAAATGGGCAATTAAAACATCTCCAGTGCGCGACTGTGGTCATCCAGGACAGCCCGTACAACGTGTAACGACGCAATGCCCCGATCCACAAATACGAAGTGGACGTCGCACTCCGCTACTGCTTCTGACGCCATTATCTGGCTTGACCACGTGGCCGTGAAATTGCAAGTCGTTGCGCTGCATCGACATCGGCGGTGCGACAGAAGCAGAAGATTATACATTACAAGAACTCATATTCTTGGTTCTGTCGGTAAAGTCACGTCAAAGGGAAATTATAAAATAAAAAGCAATAAAATAATTCATTATTATTTTGTTATTTCCCTTCTACGTGACTTTACCGAAAGAACCAATAATATGAATCCCTGCGGTCACGAAAACTTTAAATCGAAATTTACAAGAGCTCGTGCATACCATAGAATGTGTTTCATGTGGATTACATCGTATTGCTGCTATTCAAATAATCAATGGATGGAGTTTCCTGGCTGGTTGCCAGCTGGGCTCGTCTCTACCCCAACGACGACTCCTTTGTGCGTGGCTGCGACGAACCATTGCCAGCTTAAACTAGCCGGGTAACTGGCTAAACAGGTTTTCCTTGTAACGAAAACACATTCCTGCGAAGGGAGCTGGTAGGAACTTTGGGTTGCTCGGTCAAAGGCCAGGGTCAACGGCGGCGTGGTGTATTCCGCAAATATGGCCGACTATGAGGGCGGGCACAAGCCAGCGTGAGTAGGTTAAACGTTGAGTTTTATAAGGGCACCACGGGGTGACCAGCCCCTCCCCACCCAGCCTCACCCCTCCCACTCCCCACTCAGCCCCACCCTGCCCACCCAGCCCCTCCCCACCCTCCCCTCTCCACCCAGCCCCACCCCTCCCATTTTTGGATTCACGACGGACGGACGGGCACAATAATCCCCTGTGGGCTGGTGGCACCAGGTGGTTCCTACCAGTAAAAGACTGAATTGCATTGAAACGGTGGAAGAATTTCGGAAGACCTAATAATATAAATAATAGATAGCGACACCCTGGAGGCGCGAGTAACGAATGCAAAAGCCAGACTACACGGCACATTGAAATCTGCTCTAACTTTTCAATTTGTGCTCCTGTGAATGTAATCCTTTCGCCAGATTATTATTTAAATCCTATAAAAAAAAATGTTTGTGCTCCTGTGAATGTAATTCATTCGCCAGATTATTCTTGAAATCTTATAAAATATTAAAACTAACTTACACTAATTATATTGCCATTTTTTGCGCGAAAAACAAAAAAACATGTGCTGCTCTTCGTACGGATTGTAATAAGAGTATATGAATTACTGATGTCTCTTGCTTTACATTGCAGAGCCAGAGGTCCTCCACTCGTCCATATAATAGAATTGTAATTGAGTACAGCATTAAGTGCTGTAAGGAACTACAATGATCCAGAACTCCCTTGAGAAAATAATGAATTTCAACAAAGCTTCCAATTTATTCAATAAACGACTTCGAATTCAATTGATTTGAAGCTTAAGTGATTGTGGGTGAGACACAATCCATAATCCCATGTCAAATGATCAACAACAACATGCGTTATGTACGGCTGAACAGAGGTTACGGATTAATGGAGAAAGGGGGCTTTGCGACATGTCATCATCATCATCAGACGTGGTCTGTCCACTGCTGGATAAAGTCCTCCGTCCTCCACAGAAGTCGCCATCTCTCATCGGCTGAGAGCGATGATCACAACCCATTTGGGGCCTGCACACGAGCTGACGTCATTGATTTGTCTCCGTGGTGGATGTCCTCTTGGGGCGAATGCCAAAAGAAAATTGCACGTCCAATATTGGACTGCGCGTTCTCATCGTGACCATCAATACAACTGTTAGCTTTATTCGTTAAACAATGCCATTAATTGCTATTCCACGCTCCATTCAAGGGCAATATTTCCTTTGTGCACGATGAGCAATGGGGCCTCAATCACGAAAAGTCTACGTGTTAAACCGACTCGCCGCTCTGTTGGCAGTGACGAGAGAGTGACGCGAATTCCACATTCCTATGGCAACTGCCACTTTATGAGCAAACCACGTGGTTTGTTCGCAGGACCATTCTTATGTGATTTCAAAGAAAAAAATGATCCTCGTCTCACACATAGGGCGTAACCCTGACTGTCCTCGAATTGGCATCTGAGTATAAGGGTTGGAAACAGAGAGAAAAAATCCTACAAAAATCCTGTAATCATTGAAGAAGAACGTGGTCACCCTTGAAGACGGAGAATATGACTCAGATGTGCAATGAACCACAGACAAAGCGGGAAGGCAGCCATGCAGTGAGCGGGCAGCAACAGCGTCCCAAGCTCTGCGGTCCTCTATATATCAAGGTGCTATCGTACTCGTAGGTTTTTTCCGGTAAAAAAATAAAAAATAATAATAATAAAAGTAATAATAGAAATAAAATAATAAATTATATTATTACTTTTATAAATATTTATTTTATTTTTTACCTACGTGACTTTACCGAAAAAAACCAAAGAGTATGAATCCTTGCGGTCACGAAAGCTTCAAATCTAGAAGGTGCTATCGGTCAATTCATGAGTGGTTTACACGGGGGAGGAAAACGGAGCGCCCTGGCAAAAACCACGCGAGCGAGGGGGTGGGGGGGGGAAACTATCCCACAGAGACGTCAAGGGTGTGGGGTTCCACGTTTATGCTGCACCGCCGTCTCCTGGCGAGCCAGGCTACGACTACCTCCTCCACGCACACGGGAAGAGACTTTAGCACAGCGGTCGGGAACCTATGGCTCGCGAGCCATATATGGCTCTTCCAGTGACGGCATATGGCTCCCAGACAATTTTGAGTTGAAAGAATAAAAAAAAATCAGTTTAGAACTGATTTTAAAATACTTGTGATATTGCTTAATAATACTGTGTCATTTAAAAGTAAACAGAAATTAGTTTTGAAGATAAATTTCACGGGTCACGCCTGCATGAAGCTCAACCTCACCACGTATGAACCAGACTACAAGGCCATCAGCAAAACCATGCAGCACCAGAAGTCGCATTAAAATTGAGACATTTAATTTATTATACGTTAAAAATACTATTTGGCTCTCAGTGAAATATATTTAGAAATATTTGGCTCTTATGGCTCTCCCAGTCAAAAAGGTTCCCGACCCCTGCTTTAGCAAAACCTCTGCACGGTGATCCACTAACCGCCGCTTGCCTCCACAGTGCTGGGCTACAGGCAGAGGTCGCAAACGGGTTTCGATTCTTTACCCGTACCCGGCCGCGGCCGCACCAGGGTCGCAAACGGGTACCCGTACACTACCCGATACCCGGCTACTCGTACCCGGCCGGGTATCCGGTAGGGTACGGGTATCCGATTGCGACCTCTGGGATGAAGCCATGTTGCAGGCGCGGGTGGGTTGATTCTAGGAACTTGAATTGTGAGAAAAGACAAGACGTTGGGAAATGAGTGACAAACGGTTACTCACCAGTGACTCACGGCCTACCCGTACCCGGCCGCACCTGGGTCGCAAACGGGTACCCGTACCCGGCCGGGTACGAGGAGCCGGGTATCGGGTAGGGTACGGGTATCGGGTACCCGATTGCGACCTCTGGCTACAGGCGTGCGTCGCCACTGCCCGGTGAAGCACACGAAGGCGACAGTGGCACTTCTGATCACTTTGCAAGAGCTGTCATGACCAACCACCCCCCCCTCCTCTCCCCCGACGACGCACCCCCATGCCCCAGACCGAAGGGCAACACGGACCGACGCGGCTGATGCATTGACGCTTTGGGGCCGTCCATAAATGACGTCACGCACCTAGGGGGGTGTTCGGGGGGAGGGGTCAGACATTTGGGACGATGTGTGACGAGGGCAGGGGGGGGTGTGAGAATTGTGACGTGACATCAAAATGTGCAACTTTAAATAAATATAGACAACACGTTCTACTTAATGAAATATACTTTTTAATAAATGTTTTCTGCTACAACATCAGAGTGCAGCGGCACATTAAATACGCACTACAATGACAATAGTTTAAAGCGATTTGAAGCATGTTTTATTTGGGGGGAGGGGCGCAGAGCTTTGTGACGTCATATTTGAGGGGGGGGGGGTCTGACTTTTTTTGACGCCTTGTGCGAGGGGGGGGGGGTCAAAAATCGTCCAAAATCGCGTGACGTCATTTATGGACGGCCCCTTTCGACACAAGTCGGAAAGCGTTAAAGAGAAACAAGTTACGTATTTAGGTGCCAAAGACTCCAGCAGGAAGCACACAGTATTTACGCGATCTCTGCCCCCTCCCCCCCAAAAATACATTTATTATTAAGCTCGCAGTGGACACGAAAACCCTCCCAAGCTCTCTCTGCTCAGGATGACAGCGATCTGAAGTGTTCGACCGCCACCACGTGGTTTAAATGTAAACTATTCAAACAAATTCCGACGACGTTTCGGCCACAACGCAAGCAGCCGAAACGTCTTGAGAATTTTATTTTATTATGTTTTATTTTTATTATTTTATTATTCCCCTTCTACGTGACTTTACCGAAAGAACCAAGAAGATGAATCCCTGCAGTCACGAAAGTTTTAAATCGAAAAAGAGCTTAATAGCTCATCGTATTTCTCCAGGATAAAGAAAGATTCTGATTCCAACGTGGTAATTCACTTCGACTTATCCGAGGGGTAGAGTTGCCACCTCCTAGGCCCCCAAAGTTCGAACACATTGTCGAAAGAAGATTAAATATTAATATAGTGTAAGAGTGGAGAACTCTGGGTACATGATCTTGAGTGCTGTGTAACATTGACTTGAGTGGTGTATTGTTTTTATTATGCAACTGGAAAGAAATGGGAAGCTTCACGTCACGGGTAAGACGAATGTAAAGCCCAGGACAGCAGCGAACTCAACGGGAGGACGATCCTGGGAAAACCAGCACAGGTTGGCAACCGCGGTCTCACAGCTAGGCCTCGGCAAGGTAAGGTAAAAGTTAAAAGGTAAAAACAACAAGCCTACCTTTACCCTACCTTTTACCTTACCACAATACAATCTCTCTACCCTTACCTTTTACCCTTTAGCAGGTAAGGTACAAGGTTAAAGGTAAAAAGCAACGAGCTTACCTTTACCCTACCTTTTACCCTTACCCCATACAAATTACCCGATTACAGGGTAATTACTAGGGAACAACTACACATGAACACGGATTATAACGGTAAATGCTCGGTAGAGCGCTTTAATCATATAGAATACTCTCGATTATTCCAATTTTACACGCTTTCTTTTAACTCACTCTGTCGTTGTCGTTATTGTTGTTGTTGTATCCTCAAATCTTGAAACTCAATTTTTACCCACTTCCTAATGTGGTATCGACTGCAAACTTGGTATACTTAGGTCATACAGATGACAATACTATATTCTATCATAAAACTATATATTTTTAAACAATCTTTTTTATTTGTTATGTTTCGGCTTGGCTCTAATTGTCCACGCTCAACTGACGTTGGCTGTAAATCACCACGGTCCCTTACATTGTGGCGAGCTTCGGGGCTACTTCCTGGATCCGTGGAGTTCTGTCATTACTCATATATTTCATAAAAGCGTGTTATTTTTTTTATCAAGTTTGTTTTAATCTTACTTATTAAATGTAGGCCACGGACTGCGCAACGGAGCTTTTAGCGGTAAACAAGGTACCGTATTTACCGGGTAATACTTCGCGCTATCTTTACCCTACCGGGTAATTCTTCCGAGCTACCTTTACCCTACCCTTTACCTTACCCCTTGGCATGTCGACATCTTTACCCTTTACCTTTACCCTTTTACCCGGTAAAAAGGGTAAATTACCTTACCTTGCCGAGGCCTACTCACAGCGCACCACCAATCACGTGACGTCGTAGGACACGCAATACGCCGTGACGTCACAGCACTCGGAGCGTGCTGCCCACGTGACGGTGCAACGGGACGACTGTGACGTCACGGAGATGTTGCGCGGGCTCTGACGTCAGAGCGCGGGCTCTGACGTCAGAGCGCACGATCGTCACGGTACACTGTGAGCATGCTGCGGCGATGTTGAGATCACGGGTGTTACGTCACAACTACACCCCAGGGCACAGGGGTGGGGGAGTTTTTTCTGCCAAGGGCCATTTGGATATGTATATAACGTCATTCGCGGGCCATACAAAATTATCAACTTGAAAATGAGCCCGTTATATTTGGTCAAACATTTAATACTGGTAGGAACCTCCTGGTTCCACCAGCCCACAGGGGATTATTGTGTCCGTCCGTCGTGCATCCAAAAATGGGAGGGGTGGGGCTGGGTGGAGAGGGGAGGGTGGGGAAGGGATGGGTGGGGAGGGTGGGGCTGGGTGGGGGGTGGGAGGGGTGGGGCTGGGTGGGGAGGGGCTGGTCACCCCGTGGTGCCCTTATAAAACTCAACGTTTAACCTACTCACGCCGGCTTGTGCCCGCCCTCACAGTCGGCCATATTTGCAGAATACACCACGCCGCCGTTGACCCTGCCCATTGACCGAGCAACCCAACGTTCCTACCAGCTCCCTCCGCAGGAATGTGTTACTCACCTCTAATGCGCTGGCTGTAACTGCTTCTCTTTGGCGAGGCGCGTGATGTTAGCTGGTATTGATGATGATGTTGCTACTCGCAACTGCTTTTCCAGGTTTGCTCCTGGATTTATTGAATTTCGAGTCCCGCCTGCGGTTGCCTTGGCAGGGCCAGACTCCAATGATTTCGCGGGCCTCCCCCCCCCCCTAGGTGCGTGACGTCATTTATGGACGGCCCCCAGGGACAGGGAGGTCTGGACCGCCACTACTTAACACGCTGCAGCCGCGACCCTCGCCAGGACAAGCTGACTGAGAGACGAACGAATGAAAACAACGTCGATCTTAACCACACAATTTATCGTAAAGTTCATTCGTTAAATATAGCAGGGAATGGGTCACTACAGAATGTAGATTTGAAGCTTTCGTGACTGCAAGGATTCATACTCTTAGGTTCATTCGGTAAAGTCACGTAGATAAAAAATTATAATAATAATAAAATAATAATAAATGAAAACAACTAAATTAAATCACGACGTTTTTACAGAAATTTTTACTTTAATTTTTGTAATTTTAAATTACAGTAATTTTACTGGAGCAGTTACACCTGATGGCGGAGGCTTGTGTTGCTTCCGAAACGTCGTGATTTAATTTAGTTATTTTGATTTATTATTATTTAATTTTATTATTGTTATATATATTTTTACCTACGTGAAAGAACCTAAGAGTACTACAGAATGTATTGGTGACGACAAAACATACACCGGTCAAACTGTACCGTTAAATAATAACTAATAGACGGGGAGGGGTACACACACAAACTAAATAGACGCAGTTTATTCCATCATTTATTTTAACTTATTTAACTCACAATGTGTTTGTGCGGCTGCCGTGTTTGTGTACAAGTCGCTCCGCGCGTGATGTGGCTCCGGGACTATTTTAGTTCGAAGACAAATCAAGATGGCTCTACTTCTTCCTTGCTACTTCGAAAGGTTGCCGGACCCCTGCGTGACGCACAGACACCGACGTTTCGATGCCACAGCACAGACAGGAGGCACACTGATGTCACAGCGCACTAAGCCCGTCGAGACGTCACGGCGTACGCGTCATTCCGTGACGTCACACACGCAGTACACACGCAGAACACACACGCAGTACACACACACAGTAAACACACACGCAGTACACACACACAGTACACACACACAGTACACACACACACGCAGTACACACACACGCTGTACACACACACAGTACACACACACAGTAAACACACACACAGAACACACACGCGCAGTACACACACATAGTACACACACGCAGCACGCACACACACGCAGTACACACACACGCAGTACACACACACAGTACACACAGAGTACACACGCAGTACACACACACACAGCACACACACACGCAGCACACACACACGCAGTACACACACACACAGTACACACACACAGTACACACACACGCAGTACACACACACACGGTGCATACACACACGCAGTACACACACACACACGGTGCACACACACACACAGTATACACACACAGTAAACACACACGCAGTACACACACACAGTACACACACACAGTATACACACACACAGTACACACACACAGTACACACACACGCAGTACACACACACGGTGCATACACACACGCAGTACACACACACACACGGTGCACACACACACGCAGTACACACACACAGTACACACACAGTACACACACACAGTACACACACACAGTACACGCACACACGGTGCACACACACACGCAGTACACACACGCAGTACACACACAGTACACACACACAGTACACACACACACAGTATACACACACGCAGTACACACACATGCAGTACACACACACACACGCACTACACACACACACAGTACACACACACACAGTACACACACACACAGTACACACACCGTACACACGCAGCACGCACACGCAGCACACACACAGTACACACACACACGGTGCACACAGCACACTGCAGTGTCACAGTTTCACAGAGCGAGTTGTGATCTCGCAGTACACGCAAGTGCACGCTGTTGCGCCGCTACGTATGCGCTCTTTGTGACGTCATATTGCACGTTGTGACGTCATGCACAGACGACGCTGTTGCGACCGAGCACGATGCGATGTCACCGAGACCTTGAACTCTCTGCGATTGAGAACCCGGTTTAATCACGCCGGCTCATACCTAAATTCGAACCCAGGTTCGCCTGTTATTCAGGTGTCGTGGGTTCGATCCCGACCCCGACGCCTGTTGTATATTTTTAAGTTTGCGTGTCTCTCCCTCGTGTTACCGTGGATTTTTTTAATCCGGGTCCTCCGGGTTTTCCCTCCACATTTGTGGATTATTTATATTATTTGGCTGCTATAAATGTTCACGTGATAAGCCACTTCGGTGAGCTATCATTTGTGGCCAGGTGGCTTCAAAAAAAGACATAATCGAATAGTTCAATGGGCTTTACCAGGTAATGAGCAATACTTTTTTTTTTAAAACACGCTTTAATTAAATGTACCGTACTCGTCATGGAAGAACTCCACGACTTCAGGAAGTGGCCCCGAAGCTTGCCATAACGTAAGGGACCATGGTGATTTACAGACAACGTCAGTAATAATGTAAATTTTTAAAATTTATTTTTTATGATAGAATATAGTATTGTCATCAGTATGACATAAGTTTGCCAAGTTTGCAGTCGATACCACATTGGGAAGTGGGTTAAATTTGAGTTACAAGATTTGAGGATACAACAACGACAAAGACAACAACAACATACAGAGTGAGTTAAAAGAAAGCGTGTAAAATGAAAATAATTTAGTTGCATTTGTTACTGCGATCGTGTTTTTGTTTTGGTTGTTGTTGTAACCTTTTGACCCGCCCCGACTGGACATTTGTGAAAAAAAGAGCTTCATAGCTCATCGGATTCCTCTAGTATGAATACATATTCTGCTTCTGATAGCTAAACTAACCTGCATCGTGGGTATAACAATAACGGAGGCTTGCGGTGTGACCGTGGTGGACAGTGGTGGAGAATGGTGGACTAGATAGCAGTATGCTTTTGTGTTAAAGCATATGGTGATGTATATTCATTCATCAACCATCTCAATGCATGCATTCTTGAAATCAAAACCATTTTTTGTGCTCTGTAATGTGGTTTGAAGTGTCAAATAGCCCCCCCCCGCCGCTCCACCCGTCCTTCCCCATTCGGCACCGCCGCCAAATGTGTGGAAACTGTTTAATAAAATATGAATTAAAGCAGTCCACCACAGGCGGGACATCATGCCATAAGGAGGGTTAAGCACAGGAAGCATATGGAGAGAAGTTTTTTTTCTAAACGAATTCGCTTCTTCATAGGTAACTGTCAGAATGTTTGATGGAATGGCTTTCAAAACAAATATCTTGTTTCCTTCATGGGACCTCCTTTGCCAGTACCAAAATATACTAATAGGGTTTTCCCCCCTTTTTTCTTGCAACAAAACTGACACCTTTTGCAAGGAATCATGCTTACATTAACCACAATACTTGCAGTCAAATGCAAACAAAAAACAATACTCTGATCATTTATGCATTGTCTTTGAAACTGATTGGTCCACACCAGAGACAGCTTTCTTTAGAGCCTAGTCTCATATGGTGTTCGACCAGATGACGCCAAAAGGACCAATCAGTTTCAAAGACAATGCATACATTATCAGAGTATTGTTTTTTGTTTGCATTTGACTGCAAGTATTGTGGTTAATGTAAGCATGATTCCTAGCAAAAGGTGTCAGTTTTGTTGCCAGAAAAAAGGGGAAAAACCCCGTTAGTAAATATCTTGTTGAAAACACTTCATTAAAAGAAAACATTAACTAAGGAATACACACGAAACTAATGTCTGAACCCGTCATCCAAGAATGTTATGCCCAGCCATGCGCCAGTAACACGAACCAAAGTGATTTCCTGCTCAAATGAGCATCGAGCCAGTGTTGGAAATTCCATGTTCCCATGGAGAGTGCGACCCTATCCGTTGTTGACTTCCCCGCAAAGTAGTGCTCAGTTTTATCGACCCCAAATAAACGATGGGCAGTGCCAACCCTCTCAACCAGGATTTCAACTCACAACATTCCAATTCGAGCCGCCTGGAAAGTAAAACCAAAATCTCGCCCGTCACAGGTTCTCCCACCAGCCGAGTTTGACCATTCTCGCCCAATGTATTGAGGTGCTGAGTTTCGCCGATCTTGTCGCCCCCGTTGCTCGACTCTGCGCGGTCGACCGCGAGATTCCCTGTACAGCTCGCATCGTAAAGAAGCAGTGTGCCCGAACTGCACTCTGCTCGCGATGCTGCTTCCGCTTGCCGATCGCGGATTTTCCGATTGCGGCTTTTTTCAAGAACGTAACGCCCGCGACGGACAGGGGTTCGGTGTGCAATGCTAAGCGTGTGTTCATTGGCAATGGGGACACTGGCTGTAGAGTAGACTCCACTGATTACTTAGGAATTCACCTTGAGTCTAGAATACATCTAATCCCGCTATCAGTTAAGGGATTACGGAGATTCCAATCATGCACACTTTGATGGGTCCAGTCTCCGTCATGCGTCTCATCCCCAAGACACTGTGCAAGATAATCACAAAAATCCGTAAAAAAAAGTATACCACTATTAACATTATTTAAAAGACTTTATCATCGTTCAACGTGAATTTACTGCGAGCACACGGTCACAAAAAAGTACAAACATTAAAGCCCATGTAGGCCAAGTTGTATATCAACTGGGATGCTTTCTTGATGTAATGGTTAACATACTCCACTCGCATTCCAGATTTCAATTCGAGACCCCGGCGCGGCAGTTAAAACTAAATCGCCAGCTTCTGAATCCCCCAAAACCAGCCAACTCCCCGTCTCTCATCTATCCGCCCAGCCGTGTAAACATAAACACAAAACACGAAAGTCGATCGGCAGGTCGGTCTCGTGTCGTGGGGTAAAATGTGGGCACTCCCTGCTCCTCCAAGACGTCCGGCCAGCGTGGAAGAGTAGTGCCAATGCCCTCTCGAGAAGGCTTCTCTCGAGAGCTCCCTCATACGTACGTCTCTATGTTGAACTTCTTTTGCACCGTAACGTAGCCCAACCGTGCTAATCGGAGGTTCAAGTTCAATGATTAGGTATAGCCTTGTGAGCCATTCGGCTCTTGAATCGGGTGCAACCGCAACAAAGAAAAAACAAAAACATGAACAAAAAACATCTTAAAGTGAATATGTGACTAAGTGCAAACAGAAAATCCAAGAAAAGACAGCAAAACATTGCAGAAAAAAACACCGTACACCAGCGCTGTGTGCAACAATCCCAGTGGGATGCAAGTCAAACAACAACAACAACAATCATAAGACAACTTAGATTAAGGTCATCAGTCTTAATTGCAGGGCTGCACCTCTACCGCTATATTCACTGACCCCTTGCAATGGGAATGGGAAATTTCCATCACTGACCACGAAAGGTGTTCTTTTTGCAGATCTCCTTCTGACTTTTGAGGCATCATTGACAACATTGCCTTCGCGACTGTCTGTAGGGGGCAGCCCCTACCCACAGGAGCGAGCGTTAAACATCGCCACGATCTCCGAGGCGAAGTGAACAACTCGGGCATGAGCCAGCCTCTGCCACGTGTGCAAGGCAGACTCGTAACGGGATGCGTTTACGAGATGTGCACTTCAAAGTGTTGTCAGCATAGTCGTCGTCGTCATCATCATCGCAGCATAAAATGTGACACGCAAAAACCGCAGTCGGAATGCCCCGTGTTTATCGTAGCTTAAAAGCATCGAAGGGTTGATTTTGACGTTCCAATAGCGCAACATTTACATTACAGCCAGCAGGAGCCAGGACTAAAATTAGAGATGCGTCAATGGCTTGCAGATGGGGGAGATTGAATGTCTGCCATTTCACACAACACGGTGGTGGGGGGAGGTGGTGGTGGTGGTGGCTCTGCAAATTTCCGTTTATTGTAGACGCGGTACCCATCGCCTGGCCACTCGTTGGCTGTATTTAAACGTGCAGGCCGCGTGGTGCGTCCACGAAGACCGGCAGTCGTATTTTTTTTTATTACACGCTTTCTATTAACTCACTCTGTCTCTTGTTGTATCCTCAAATCTTGTAACTCAATTTTAACTCACTTCCCAATGTGGTATCGACTGCAAACTTGATGTACTTATGTCATACTGATGACAATACTATATTCTATCATAAAAAAAAATATATATTTTTTTAAACAATTATTTTTCATGTTTTGTTTCGGCTTGGGTCTAATTGTCCACGCTCAACTTGCGTTGGCTGTAAATGGCCACGGTCCCTTACGTTATGGCAAGCTTCGGGGCCACTTCCTGGAGTCGTGGAGTTCTGCCATTACTAGTACACTTCAATAAAGCGTGTTTAAAAAAAATATATTTTTAAATATTACTTATTTAATTTGCACGTTGTCCATCACACACTTCTTCACCAATCGCGAAAATGTCACCCTGCTTACGGAAGGCACCCGTTGTGTGGTGGCACTTCGCCGTGGGGCTGTTGGGCTTGAACCGACGGTGACAGGTTCTGGTGTTCCTATGGCAGGGATCGGTCTCTCCGTGACTTTTATTTCGTGTTGTTCGCGGTGCGTTTAGCGCCACAGCGCGTGGATTTATAGCGTTTGTTTTCATTTGTTTGCTGGTGACTTCGTGTATTTCACATCGGAATCGCCTCCAGTGCTGTTGCTGCTGGCGGCAATAAAAGTTGTTTAAAAGTCAAAAGTCTCCGTCGGATGACGATTGTTGACTTCCCCGCAAAAGTGGTGGGATCCATGTTTCTCAAGTCAGTCATCGTCACCGTCGAATCCATCTGTCAACTGCACACGAACTGATGTCACACACACAACGTTAGGCTATTACCGCCAAGTGACATCAGCTGCACCCTGGGCCATACCTACAGCTTGAATCATCCGAATCTCAGGAGTTACCCTCAGCCCACTGTGAATGTGACTTATGCGGAAAGGTGTGTCGTTCAAACGTTGGTCTTGCTCGTCACAAGCGAACTCACAGGAATCGAACACAACAACCGCGTAAGATGACGAAGGGTGACTGACTCCCGATGCAAGAGAGGTTATCGCCCTTGGGCACGGACTGGATTATGATGACCTACAGCCACGATTTCGTCGCTCCATCTCTTCCAGCTGCCTTCCTTCCTGCCTTTGGCTGCCACTCCTTCGTTGTTCTCGCCCACTGGTCACTTTTGTTGTTGTATATCAAAGCAGAATTTGAGTAAGCAAGCAGATTGCACGATTCTGCACCCATCTGATCTCAATGTCATCCGTCTGCATTTTGACTACTCCCAGATGCATCATGTCGGAGCCTTATGGGGAAATGCGCATTGGAAAAATATTGCGCTCCAAAAATAGGATGCTGATGATGATAATAAACATAAGCGTATGTTTGTATACATGGCAGAACGATTAAACCCCTAATAACGAAGTCTCGTGTTTGCGTGCATCTGAATAGAGGCGGATAATTTAATACAATTAATGTTGGGAATATTTGTTCCCTGATATCATTCATCATTCTGTGAATTCAATCTCTCATTTAGCCTCTCTGTCTATTTGTACAATTTTCCTCTTCCTCAGCACCCCCTTTGCGGTTTCGGATAATTTGTCCTCTGCTTTTGAGCATTTCCCTCCACATTCAACGAGCCACCCATCACAATGCTAGGTTATTGTATTCGTATGAAGCGGCGACGGACATTCCTTCACGTTTTCTCCCCCTTGTGAGCATCGGAATCTGTTGTTTTTGAGTGTAATCAGTCTCAGAGTTAGACGTCATGTTAAGTGGTAAGTAGGATTGAGCAGGGCATGTCGCTTATACGTCAGGATGGCCGGCGGTCACGCAAAAAGTCGTTCCAAAAAAATATAGTTTTCAATCTAGATTTCAAAGTGCATGGCTACTTACAGCTTATACAGTGGCTTTCATCGTTATATCTCAAGGCAATGTGACATCAATGACAATGGGGGTTGATAGGTAATACGTTGCTAAGGTAACATGGGAAATGCTTTCTGAAGAACGAATGGGTTATAGACCGGGACTTGCAGATCCCAGCCGAACCGGACTCCTTCCAGACGGCCTTCAGCGGAAAGTTCCACAGTCCAGGTGCCACGGAAGTGAAGGCCCGATCGCCCGTGATGGACCTGAGCTTCGTTCCAGGGGTGAGATGGCGGATCTAAGTCCCGCACCTCCGATTAGCGTGATTGGCTACGTACGGCAGAGGTCGCAATCGGGTACCCGATACCCGTACCCTACCCGATACCCGGCTACCCGTACCCGGCCGAGTACGGGTACCCGTTTGCGACTCTGGTGCGGCCGGGTACGGGTACGGGTAGGCCGTGAGTCACTGGTGAGTAACCGTTTGTCACTCATTTCCCAACGTCTTGTCTCTTCTCACAATTCAAGTCCCTAGAATCAAACCACCCACGCCTGCAACATGGCTTCATCCCAGGGGTCGCAATCAGGTACCCGATACCCGTGCCCTACCCGATACCCGGCCGGTTACGGGTGGGGTACGGGTACCCGTTTGCGACCCTGGTGCGGCCGGGTACGGGTAAGGAATCAAAACCCGTTTGCGACCTCTGACGTACGGTGTGAAAGAGTGTCCGACATAGGTACATAACATAGGTCCGTCGATCTCAACGTCCTTGTAGGAACGTAGGGACCGCAGCGGTAGCTCCCGAACAAACGGTGGTGCGAGATCATTCAGGGACTTAACTGTGATAATGAGGGCGGGGGGCGGGGGGGGACAGGCAGGCTTGAATTCAATGCGGAATTTAACTGGCAGCGCGTGAAGTGATGCGAGTAGAGGGATGTTTTTTTAAAAATCCTTTATATTAAGTTCACTTGCTTGCCTGCTTGCGCGCTTACGACCGTGCAAATCTTTCGGTCGTTTTTTAACCCACTTCCTGTGATCCAATCGAGCTGACATTTTGCACACAGACTCGTTGTGCGTGACAATTTATTTTCGTGAAAAAAAATTCCACTATTTTACACTTTTTAGGAAAAAATAAATTATATTTAATTACCAATTGCTTAATGGTGGCAGGCAATCATCTGACCCATAGGTGGCAGCCATCTCAAGCCAGAGGACGAGAGGACTCTAGCCGCCACGCATATAAAGGATTTATAGTGAAAAACTTTGTTTTTACGGGTTAATTTTTTATTCTTCTGGACGTGGAGTTCGGGTCAGGACCCGAGCAGCGGCATTCTGAGTGGACTGGAGTCGACAGAGCGCCTTCCTGGAGGTTCCAGATAGCAGCAAAAATGTTGATGAGTGATGAAATAAAAGCGTGAACCAACTTCAATCGCCAGGTGTTAACTACCTTGCCTGGTATACAGGAGGCCGTGGGTTCTATCCCGACCCTGACACCTGTATACTTGGAGTTTGCATGTTTTTTTTCTGTGGTCGCGTGGATTTTTCATCCGGTTTTTCCCTCCACATTTAGAAGCAACATGCTTTTAGAGTATTTTGCTGCTCTAAATTTCCACATGAACACATTCCTCCTGTGGAGGGAGCTGGTAGGAACGTTGGGTTGCTCAGTCATTGGCCAGGGTCAACGGCGGCGTGGTGTATTCCGCAAATATGCCCGACTGTGAGGGCGGGCACAAGCCGGCGTGAGTAGGTTATAAAGTTGATAAGGGCACCACGGGGTGAACAGCCCCTCCCCACCCCTCTCACCCTCCCCACCCAGCCCCTCCCCACCAGCCCTGTGGGCTGGTGTAACCAGGAGGTTACTACCAGTATAAGCCAATTCGTAGAGCTATCATTTGTGGCCAGGTCGCTTCTGAAAAAAAGCTATATAGCTCAGTGGGCCTTACCTGGTAAAATAAAACAAAATTACAGAGTTATTTGATAACGAATAGCGGTGACATCTTTGGTCATCATTTTACCTTTCTGGGGGGAAGGGGGGGCGGTGAATGTGTTGGTTAGAATCAGTCTATATACTCGCTACTTGTTGGTATATAGAATGTTGAATGTTTAACCCTCTTGTTTTTTGCCTGCAAATGAGTGTTGCCCTCGTGTCTTTGGCAACGTTGAATATATAGCGACTCCAACGTCTCTCCAGCCAGTGGATCGCGTCCCCTGTTACACTGCACTAGGGACATCCCTGGCATCCTGCAGTTTCATCCGATAGCTCCCACAAGTCAACAAGGCCCTCAAGCTGTCTGCGTCATTTCAAGGGCAGTGTACCCTGTTGAGATTTACAAAGATATCTATAACAGTATGGTATTGCATTACCGGATTGATAAATAAAACTTTTATTTTTGTTATCATCTACATTTTAGATTTCTCTTTTATCCAATATTGCCTTCCGATTTGTAATCACACTAAGGCATACGCACTTTTTGTCGTATGCCCTGTCACTGCACGTGTTGCATCAAGCTACGTGATCAATGCATCTTAAACAACCACTTGCTGATTATACAGCAGGCGCGGTGAATAAATATGCGGAGTCGTTTCAGAAACCTGGCATCTTCCACTCAAAACGATCACAATTGTTTTGCGCGTGGAATGCGTGCAGGTTCCCTGCCGGTCAGATGAATTAATCGTTCGTGAAAACAGTCTATCGCTCAATCACTTAACAATTTGTCAATGTACTAAAGTGTCATACTCTTTGTTTTTTCGGTAAAGTCACGTAGGTAAAAAAAAATTGCTGTCACGAAAACTTAAAATCTAAATTGTTTTTTTCGGTAAAGTCACGTAGGTAAAAAAAAACATTTCTTTTTTTTTGCTGTCACGAAAACTTCAAATCTAAAGTGTACTTCCCAAACTATAGGCTGTCCTTGCAGAGCGCTGCCGTTTCTGGGCATCGACAGCAGCGATCATCATCATGCAGTCCTCCCGAATGGTGAAACGGAACTACTATAAGTGTTGCTAGTTGCTTGGCGTCCCTCGGGGGCTTTGGTGCACGTGCTCAGAAACTGATACGAAAGAAGCGCACGCGTTTATCGTATACACTCACGTGTTGTATACGTATATATATATAAAAACACACACACAGATGTGCTTCTGCGGCCGTCTGGAATGCCTTTTCTCCCCAAATTAGGAAGCTACTGGAGCTATGCAATTTTAAATCATCCGTATTGATTACTCATTTCTTTCGAATTGATGTTCGTGTTTAGTGTGTTGTCCTTCACCTCCACGCACCAATCCTTTAACCATAATACAATTGTGGTTAAAGGATTGGAAAGTGCCAAAAGTCTATTTGCTGACCAACAGGAAGGGCGTCATTAGTCTTTGAAGGATGATGAAAGCCGCATAAGGCATTAATGGAAGACAACAATACGGCTTGAAATTCGAAAACAAAGAACGCAGCGCTGGCGGGGGTAGGGTGGTTGGTTGCGAATCCAGACGTCGCCGACCCACTGACGTTTAGCCGTGGTCCGGAATCGAACTCGCCGGCTGGAAATACAGCAGTGCGCTAACCACTGCCCCACCGCCACCCCCGCGTAAATTTGTAAAAAAAAAACAAATCCACGAGACAACGAGCGGCATGGCACAGCAGCACACAGCCCATTGAGTCCCGTTGCCTCGTTAGATTGTATCGAGTTACCGTCGCCTAACGAGCGCCGCTCATTCGGTGACGCAACTCGCCACGAGCTCGCGTCCGCGTGTGAGCTCACGCGGCTGGGACGCCTCCGAGGCAGGCGAGGCGATGTGCGGCTCAAACGAGCATCGCTCCACGCGGTGTCCAAATCGCCACCGTGCCACAAACACCCACCCCCCCCCCCCCGAGAGCCATTGGTGAAAATTTCGCATCGGGGTGTCCGATTCGCTCGGACCGGTGCATCGCAACGAAATCATTGGCGGAAGCCTTGTTGACGACGCGTGGCGGGGGGGGGGGTGATCATTTGACCATACTTCACCACTCTGGTGAAGGTGGGGAGCGCAGACAGATGTGGGGAACATATTGAAGTGTAAGATTCGATGAGACTCTAATGCTCGCTGCTTGTCCACAACGTAGCCCTCGCAGTTACCTGTACAGCACTACATCACCTGGGCTGTTTGTATTGTATATGTACAAGGTAAAACTACATCACCTGGGCTATTTGTATTGTATCTGTACAAGGTGGAGCTACATCACCTGGGCTATTTGTATTGTATCTGTACATGGTAAAACTACATCACCTGGGCTATTTGTATTGTATCTGTACAAAGTGGAGCTACATCACCTGGGCTATTTGTATTGTATCTGTACAAGGTGGAGCTACATAACCTGGGCTATTTGTATTGTATCTGTACAAGGTAGAACTACATCACCTGGGCTATTTGTATTGTATCTGTACAAGGTGGAGCTACATCACCTGGGCTGTTTGTATTGTATCTGTACAAGGTAGAACTACATCACCTGGGCTATTTGTATTTTATCTGCAAAAGGTTGGAGCTACAGCACCTGGGCTATTTGTATTGTATCTGTACAAGGTGGAGCTACAGCACCTGGGCTGTTTGTATTGTATCTGTACAAGGTGGAACTACATCAC
>CM025640.2:7574964-7605484 GCA_014621495.2 Entosphenus tridentatus
AAAAAAAAAATTCCGCTGTCAATCAAATCCCACGTCCGCCAACCGCGAAGGTTGGGCGGTGTGACTGCAGCGGCGGCCGCACATGAATATTGAATGAATGGGGGGGGAGCGCTGCCATGATCTGTGGTGGTCGGCCAGCGAGGATATGGGAGGAGGGAGAAGGAGGCGTGTACGGGGTGGGGGTGTAGGGGGGACTAAGGGGGAAGTGGGGGAGTAGGCGGCGGGGTAGGGGTGGGTGAGCTAACGACATTCTCTCAAGCGCTATAACAGGTACCCCCGGCAGTCTGGCTTATAGGATATCGTATTAGGGGTTCCTGCACGGCTTGGGAGCGCGCTGCCTAGTGCCGTGAGGAGCTCAGTTTGTCAAACTGACAGCGCGCGCCGACGCACACCGATTCATCAAGTTAGCATTCGCGGGCCACTCTGGGATCAGTTGTGCCTCCTATCCATGTAGAATTCTCTCACGCAGCGTCAACAAGCAGCAGCAGAAGCAGCAGCAGCAACATATATCTGCACACGTGTACATGAGTACAAGACTGGGGGAGAGACAAGCGCAGAGGAGGCCACGCGAAGTCCACCGTGTTGCCGCGGAGTGAATCGACAGGAGAGTTGAAGACGTGTGACTTCGGAGGATTAACGCCGCACCACGCGCAACGACGGAGCTGTCAATGGGTAAGGCTGCCGCTTCGCTTGCTGTCCGTCGGCCCGTGTAACCCACGCACGCACGCAGCCGCGAGAGAGAGAGAGAGAACTACGTACAAACTCGCAACAATCCACACGCGCCGCGAAAAACGCGCGCGTAATCGCTCAGCCTCGTGCCGCACGGATCGATGTCTCGCCACTCGAGATTTTTTTTCCGGCGCTCCGCTGATAGGCTTGCTTGTGCAGGGAATTGCCGGCGTGAGGCACCACCACCAGAGTACAAGGAGCGCCTGCACGGCTCCCCCTCCCAGATCTCAAATTTTCATCACGAGATTTCGTTTTTTTTCTCAACGTAACGCTGTTTTGGCTGGCTTGGTTGTACTGTAATAGGGATTTATCGAAGCACGGCACTAACACGAGAGTACACGCTTACGCCTCTACGTCCTGGCTTCAATTTCTAATCATCTGACAATTGTCGAAACTCTGCTGCTAGGCTGGCTTGGTTGCGTGGGGCATTATCGTTGAAAGGCAATGCCACTTGCATTCACAATAATAATACTATTTATATATTTGATTGCTACGACGTTTGTGATGAATAATACATTTAGATGAGCGAGATGGATGTGACAAGGCCTAAAATAATAATAATAATAATGATGACAACAACACGCGTTCCGACCTCTTCTGTGTGAAATTATCGCGTGCTGCGTGCACTGCTGAATTAAGGTGGCACGGTCCTAAACATTGGACGGAAACGTCCCGCGTGTCCACCACACATTGTTATTCAATACCAGAACTTATTCTCTCGGTGTATTAAACCAATTTGTTGGCAAGTGGGCCACCAGTGCAAATAATTGAACACACATTCGGAAACAATAATTTGCCATAGATTGGAAAGAATCATGTGTAATAGGCGAAAATACTCTGCTATGAAATTAGAGTAATATTCGAACACGTCGCCTTTTATATATATACACACACACGTGTCAGTTTTTTCTTAATTCATGGCAGTGTTATTGAGAAACGTGTTGCGGTTTTGAATCTTATCTATATATTTTCTGGGAAAGTCAAAATCCGGCAGTGGATTTGACATCGAATATTGCGTTGTAGGCTACGAATACACGGATTTATGATATGTAACAATATAAAATGCTATGATTAATTAATTAACACAGAACAGCCGAATAATTTTCTGGTATTCAACGTCTCTCTGCAGTAATTCCTAATATAGGCTGCGCGTGCTTTGAGCAGTTATTTATTTAGTAATAACTCACATTATTTATAGGAGAGCAGCGAACAGTAGTGCATGTCTCGGAGTTATTTAACCTCTTTCCTTTTAAGAGATGGTTTAGATTTACAGATCGCCCGAGGTTTGTTTATTGTGACCGGATTTATTTGAAGTGAGTGGCGTTTATTTTACTCGGCAAAATGGGTTAACAGCACGCCAGGGTGTGTACAATTGTTTAACCTCCTCAGTATATATATAAAGATCCGCCGTATAGCCTTAACAGACTGTAGGGGCAAGTGCTGTTAGCGAGCACCTATGAAGGCCGCAACGGTACACGAGGGGGTGAGTGGCCAGCACCACGTCCGACCGCCTTTGTCTCCCCAGTGGCGATGTTTACACACCGCACCAGGTACTCATTAAGGCTGAGTCGACCTAGGGGAGGCCTAGGACCGGTTCAGATAATCGTCACTGGGTGTTAGCCGTGAGCGGGAATCGAACCCGGGTCGCCAGGTTCATAGCGCAGCGCGCTAACCGCTACGCCACCACTCCCCACAGTATATATATGTACACACACACACACAAGGACAAAGACCCCACATATCCCTAACTGACTGTTGGGGAAAGCACTGTTAGCACGCCGGCAAGGCACACGTGCGTATTTGGTAGCCCGCGATCCCGCTCGGCCGCCTTTGTCTCTCGAGTGGTCATGTTTACACGTCGCACCAAGAACTCATATGAGGCTGAGTCGAGTTAGGGGAGGATCAGGACCAGGTTCGGATAATTAATCGTCCCTGGTGTTGATCGAACTCGGGAAGCCGGGTTTGTAGCGCAGAGCACTAACCACTGCACTACGGCTCCCCACTACACACATATATATATACACTCCACGGTGTGTGATTTAAATGCGAACGATCTTAATACAAGAGTCTGCAACAGTATTTTTAAAGATTTGTATAAAATATATAATTTGGTAGAAATCCCAACAAAATTGCTTGGGTGGTCAAGTGACTTAGCGTGGGGTTACAATTTTTTTGTAATAATAACACTTAATTTCTTTAAAAGTTTTAACAAGTGTGGATTTTACTGACCTAATGGATGTGAATAAAACGGAGACTATATACATCTTAAACTCCTACGCGTATACGTTAACCAATCTGCATTAGTGCGAATACGCATGCCAGCAGAATGTACGTTTATTTCAAATGTCGGGTTGTCTGTTGACCGATAATGAGAACGTTGCTTGAGATTTAGAGTTAGACTATCACGGTCGTCGATAACACCGCCTTAAATAGGATGTACGATATGCGACGATTCGAGCAATGGGACTTCTTCATATGAAGAGTTTGTATTTATTTCATATACAGGGGCTTCTCATGACAAAAATTGTGATCGCGCAAATGTACCCAGGAATTTTCTAGACAATAAAACCAATGCATTTGATGTTTCTGTACCGTGAAGTTCACCTCACTGCCATGAATAAGGGCCATTGACTGAAACGTCACTTGTTATAATGCAATGTTATTGACGAATCTGTTGAGATTTGTTAAAAATGCGATTCTTGACATTATTCAGAAGTTATCTTAAAATAAAAACATGCGATTCTTATTCCGAGCACCGCTAATAAAAATCATTAAATGCTTATAAATAGTATCCAACAAATCAAGGCCCTCCATAATATGTTTATTTCGTAATTCATACCGGAAAATGTACTATTATAAGACAAATATCACCCATAGAGCGTTTAACAGACTATCGGGGAAAGTGCTATTCGTGAGCAACTGTGAAGGCCGAAACGGCACACGAGGAGATGGGTGGCCACCACTACGCCCGGCCACGTTTGTCTCCCCAGTAGCGATGCTTATACATCGCACCAGCTACTCATTTGAGGATGCATCGACCGAGCGCACAGCCCTACGAACCCGGCGACCCGAGTTCGATTCCCGCTCACGACCAATAACAACAAGTGGTGAATATTTGAACCGGTCCTGGGCCGCCCCTAGGTCGATTCGGCCTCAAATGAGTACCTGGTGCTGTGTGTAAACATCGCCACTAAGTGAGACAAAGGCGGCCGGGCGTGGTGCTGCTGGCCACCCACGCCCCCGTGTTCCGTTCCGGGTGCTCGCTAACAGCACTTGCCCCAACAGTCTGCGAGGGCTATACGGGTGATCTTTGCCTTCGTCCTTGTTTAATGTTATGGCGTGGTGTAAATATATAGCCTACCGTCCAATGTGCGCCCGCATTAGCATCGAGGCACGCGAGCAGGCCAGCGAGTGGTGTTGTCGTTCACGATCAGATATTTCGCGTGAACACCCCAACACACAACTCCTTCAATAGCGGCCGGCGGTGATGGCTGCAGCGGCGTGGACCTGGAGAGGTCCGGAGTGAACCTGATGGATGATTGCTAATGATGATGATGATGATTTCATTTTTTGTGTTATTTTAATACTTTCATTTTTGCGATGGCGACCGATGATGATTATTTAATTTTCACGATGGTTATATTTTATTTTGCTCATATTTTAATGGGATAGGTTTAACGTACGATAAATGGAGAATTTTTTTCAAGATTTATTTTGTTCGATACAAATATTTTAACGTTGGTAAATTTGTTCAATTAATTTTTTTTTCAAAATGAATATTATTATTGGTTATTATAATAATGATGATATAATTTTCGAGTACGTATTTTACTCACAATTTTAATGTTCGATTATGATTATTATTTTGTACTAATTATCATGACGATTTTATTTTTGACGAACGCATTAATTGTGATTCATGAATATGTATTATTGATAAATTCAACAATTTTGCTAAAAATCAAATTACAGTTAAAAAAAATATATCATAAACCAACCCAATAACTCTCGCCGCGCATCACCATTATCACCACCATCATCATCACCACCATCGTCACCATCCTCTCCATCATAACCATCATCATCACCATCCTCTCCATCATAACCATCATCATCATCACCGTCATCATCACCATCATCTCCATCATAACCATCACCACCACCGTCATCATCATCACAATCATCATTATCATCATCATCATCAACATCACCATCACCATCACCACCACCACCACCACCACCGTCATCATCATCACCACTATCACCATCAATATCATCATCAACATCACCACCACCACCATCATCACCACCATCACCACCACCACCATCATGACCCACGCACGCACACGCACACAGACCAGTCGTTCGGCGAGGTGAACCAGCTGGGCGGCGTCTTCGTGAACGGGCGACCGCTGCCCAACGCCATCCGCCTGCGCATCGTCGAGATGGCGCAGCTGGGCATCAGGCCGTGCGACATCTCGCGGCAGCTGCGCGTTTCCCACGGCTGCGTCTCCAAGATCCTGGCGCGCTACAACGAGACGGGCTCCATCCTGCCGGGAGCCATCGGCGGCAGCAAGCCGCGCGTCACCACGCCCAACGTGGTCAACCACATCCGCACGTACAAGCAGCGAGACCCGGGCATCTTCGCGTGGGAGATCCGCGACAAGCTGCTCGCCGACGGCGTCTGCGACAAGTACAACGTGCCCTCCGTGAGCTCCATCAGCCGCATCCTGCGCAACAAGATCGGCAACCTGTCGCAGCCGCCCAACGCGGGCAGCTCGTCGCACTACGACGGCCCCAAGCAGCAGCAGGGGCAGTCGACCCCGTCGGGCGCCCTTCCGTACAATCACATTTACGCGTACCCGAGCGCCATGGCTCCCAAGGTGCCCAGCCCCGCCGCGATGCCCGGGGTAGGAGTCGGGGTCGGCATGGGCATGGGCTCCATGTGCATGCCCAGGGCATGGCCCTCGTCGCACTCCGTGAGCGACATCCTGGGATACCGGGCCGCCCTGCAAGGTGAGTCGCGCCGCGCGCGCCTGTTGCACGCCGGGTAGCGTGGGCCACGTGCTCACTTCGTGGGATGCACGTGGCTGGTAGCCATGCAGCGGTGGTTAAAGCTCATTGGGGGGTGGTGGTGGGGGGGCTAAACAGAAATATTTTTTTGCAGACAAGAAAGACAAAAGAGATGAATTGCGTTATTTAATGAAAAATAGCTTGTTATATTTATGAGGATTTTAATTTCACCTGATATTTCATACGCTGGCATTTGCCCCCCTCACAAATGAATGGCGGGGCACTTTGAATTGCTTGGGCCCCAAAGTGTTTTGCTTATTTTGCTCCCCCGCTGGTGGGCAATTCCCCGCTATTTATCGACTTTAGCGTCACACTCTACGGCGTGCGAATTCTGTGCTTGATTCACTTACAAGTGGGAGCGTGGGGGTGTATTTTTAAGCGATTATCGCGAAGTTTGGAACGATGCGGAACTCTAGGTTGGCTCTGCGCTATGAGTGAAACCGATTAAATCCTCCGCGCCGCGAGTTTGATCTGGTCCAAACTCAAAACACGTATTATTGTTCTGCTTTGAAAAGCGTAGACGCGACTATGTTTGTGCCACATTTCAGCTTCCTAGAACCTTCTGGAAGATGATTAGAGTATCATTCATTGCTCGCGATCGGTCCCAATCAGTCCGAGTTATCACCACATGGGCCCCCCATGCGCGTGAAAAGCAGGACCTGTGTCTCCCTGTAAACAATGTCAAATAATAAAGCCGTCATCTAGCAGTGGAGTCACACCCGGGCTGGAATGTCAATGTGTCCCTTCCTCTCTCAGATGAGCGCAGAACCGCGAACGACGATGTCGTGTTCTGAACACGGAGGTGCAGTCCCCTTCCTCCCCAACACGTCCGCTGTTAACTTCCCACCAAAGTGCTAGTAGGTCTGCTCATTTAGCGACCTTGAACGAGTGATGATGATGATCATCATCATCACGATCATCATGGGCTTGAGTGTACTTATGACCGGAGGAATTCGTAAAGCGACGGCTGTGAATCGAGCGCTTTGACAACGTAGCCCATTCATTAACGAAGGCACGTGTTGGCTCAATCACACGAGAGCCCCCTTGAGATGAACTCGAACTCGCAAGCCACGATTGAATGAATACTCATCATGCACACGAAGTTCGTTAGATAATACAGCACACAGTGTATCACGCATAGCAGGCACAAACAGGACCATTACGACGAAGAATTTGTGAAAGGCAAATTCTATTTTTTGGACGCGTAATAAGAAAACTGAATATCGATGTGGATTTGGCTGATACAACGATGGGCACAACAAGGGAATCCGTGGCGACGGTGAATTAAGTTCTGAATAGTTTGACGACACTGTGCGTCAGTATCTCACGCAAAGTTTTTTGAGTGAATACCACGGACAAGAGCGGGGCGGACGGAATGCCGTGGGTCGCAGGCGTCTTAGAAAGAACGCGGCTCACGCATACATGAGAGCGAGATGATGTATTCTTGCAATGCACACGGCAAATTAACTGAAGCGTGTAAACATATATTTATTTTAAATCCATACCTACAATATAATCCCTATCTCCCAAACATTTTTTTCGTGTGCAAATATTGTGGCCGCAACAATGTTGTTGTTGTTGTGTGGCTTTGGAAGAGCGGCGGGTTGGCTTGCTCACCCCCCCCCCCAGTCACTGGGTATTTTACAAGTCTTTAACGTTGACCGTACACTCGCTGGAAAACTTTGGTTAATGCTTTTATGCACGGCGATTAAGGCGCGATTATGAAAAAAAAAACTGGAATTAATAAACAAACGACCACTGGCTTCGTCTCTCCACTTAATACAAAGTACAGCGCTGTTTATGTTTTGCTCACGGTCTAGGATCTTTCCGGACCAATGTTATTTTCCAGGAGCATTTGTTAAGTATCAAAAAACACATATTTACATATATCCTACAACGCCTTTTACGTTTCTTGATCTCATCGGCCGGGGACTTTGAAACCCCCCCCTTCCCACAAATTTGTACCGCTGCTAAGCCTAACACGTCTCTCACATATATATATATGTGTGTATGTATGCCTAAAGAATATATACAACGCAAAACAACCTTTTGGTTTATATAGCGGCTTAACTTGCGACGGGCATCTGACGCAAGCCGCTGCACGGGAAACAAGCGGGTCGCAAGTATTTATTGACTTTAAAGAGGGAACGAGAGGCAGAGGGTGCGAAGTCAGTGGAGAATGATGATCTTGACACGCATGTGGTTATTCAGTACGGACTACTTGTGTGTGTGGAACAATATGTACGTCGACTCAGTCTCCAATGTGTACCTGGTGCGGTGTGTAAACATCGCCACTAGGGAGACAAAGGCGGTCGGGCGTGGTGCTGGTCACCCCCACCCCTACTTGTGTGCCGTGACGGCCTTCATAGGTGCTACTACTCGATAACAGCGCTTGCCCCAACAGTCTGTTATGGTTATACGGGGGGGGGGGGGGGCATCTTTGTCTTTGTGTATATATGAACGCGTTCAGTGTTGCTTAGAAGTGGAACTTTAATAACGATAACAACAACAATGATAATATTAGCGATGTTGTTTTTTGTAAATATCTATCCCAGGGTTTCCCAAACGCCGGTCCGCGTGGCTCACCACCACCACCACGCGACGTTGACCATTGTACTCCTCCACGTTACTATTAGCTCGGTCCACGCTGCACGCGCCCGATGGTTGTTAAACCCGGCCCACGTGACGCGCTAAGCCATTAGCGCTATCCGCGTGCACGTGGAACGCGTGTGCACAGATTTCGATCTTATTTTGAATCGGCTCTATTAACGCAGACAGCGTTAATTGTGTAGTGCACTGCGTGCAAGCGTGTTTAACAATCATCGGGCTCGTGCTGCGTTGGACCGAGTTAACTTGTATTGGAATAGGGATTTAATTGGTGAACGCGGAAATACGTAACGTGGTGGTGGGCCGCAAAGGACCTGAATTTGGGAAACCCTGACCTGTCCCATAGGTGTAATTTCTGTACATACTTGTTATATAAAGATGCCGAATGTTAGCAGTGCATCTTTGAGAGGGAGGGGGTCTCCAAAAGCCGGCATATTAAGCAATTTTACCATCAGTTCAAGCCGCTCTGCGTCATCTCGTTGTGATAATGCATGACCCATGCAGTCGGCTTAATTCCAGCAGTAACATTAGGAACAACTTTCTTTAACTGGCCAAATTATAGTAAAAAAAATAAGGCTGTGTGCGTGCGTGCGTTACCTGTGTGTAGGAATAATTATTACGATGTGCGAATTTTGAGAGGGTATGTTTGATAAATAGTATAGTTTGTGTAATCATTGTAAAACATGCTAAATTAGTTTAGAGACAAACCTTGTTTTTAACAATAGAAATACTATAGTCTGCGAAGTACACATTTAGGTAATGTATATATTCTATACCGCTTACATTATTAGAATCAGTTGTCTATTTACGTCTTAATAAGTGATCGCCTAAGTACCCAATTATTAAATGTTGTGTGGATCGCTCTCCAAAAGTAACCAGCGGTGCGCTGAGTGCAGAAAAACAACGGCACATTTGTTCAACGCGTGACAACTTTATTTAATTGTCTGTGTCGGGTGGAGGAGGAGTGTACGACACACACACACATTTGTACTCGCACGATTCGACATCCGTAATATTTTCTTGGCGTGTTAAATAGTGTAGTAAAATATACTCACGAATAGCTACCGCGCCATGTAACGACACACTTTAGTTTCGTTCTAGCGTACGCCGATTGTTCAAATATATAAATGAAGCGTGGATCACTTTATTGTGGTGGTCCAAGTCGTAAAGCAATGATCCATCGGCAGCAATGAAAATATATCACGCTTATAAATTACAGTTTTATTGCTGTTAACATTAAGTAAAATTTGAAACTCTTACAATCAAAGATAATATATTTTTTACGAGGTTAGAAAATGTGACGGTGGTGATACGGCGCTTTTTAGGGGGTCGTCCGTATCATTAAAACATCTGGCTGCCACTTTATACGGGTACAATTGTGGACTCGTGAAACATTATTTTATATGAACGGTAAATATACCAAGTACATACGTAGATAAAAATTGTATCATTTACGTGGATCGTTTTCATGGCCACTATATATTGGTATGTATATATGTATATCCGAGCTTTTCTGGTTGGTAGATTTAAAAAAACACACACACATGTGAATTGCATGGACAAAAGATCTCGGCCTAATCCAAACCACCAACCAAAAAGAACTACAAATGTGACCATGTTTGTCCATTTAGAACCACCGACTCAATGGGTTGAGAAAATGTGGCCATCCCAACAGCAGTGAAAGAAAAGCCTCAACTATGGACCAGCTTCATCATAACTAGAAATCATCAGTACAGAGCACCATCCCAACAAGAAACAGGCAGCGGTGAAACAAAGACACAACTGTCGACCAGTTTTTTTTTCCGCATTACAACTCAGACGCGCAGTGCAGTCATCGTTTACATATTTGAATGATTGACCTCTTCCCTTGCGGGAGTATGCTTGGGGAATTACCAAAGCTCAAATTCTCTATATACAGTCCACATTAAACACCACACGACATGATTCCTACGAGAGCAGCTTAGCTTGTGCCGGTTTCGTGGGTGAATATACCAACAATTATAACGTCACAGACAGTGTCCATGGATAAGACATAACGAGACATGAGTTTAGGCGAGGGTGATGAAGCTTCAAAGACAAATATGCCCCTTGTACATAAATAACAGACTGCTGGGACACGAGGAGGTGGGTGGCCAGCAACCACGCTCGGCCGCCTTTGTCTCCCCAATGCTGACGTTTTACACATCTGAGTCGACCTCAGGGATGCCGGCCCAGGATCGGACCAAAAATATTCGCCTCTTTTTTTGTTTTGTCCGTGAGCAACAAACGAACCCGGGTCGCCGGTTCCGTAGCGCAGTATGTACGTGGGTACGTTGAACCTCGTTCGCACCACCGTACGTTGCCAAGCGTGCTAATCGAAGGTGCGGGGGAAGGAAAACGAACGTCTCCTTTCGTACGGCTGCCGATGTAGTCACGTGGTGAAGCCCAGACGACAGGCGGCAGTGGCAGCGGAGCATCGTTGCCGTGATGTCTCCTTCGGATCTGTGGATCGGGGCATTGCGTCGTTGTATGTTGCATGCAACCAAACTGTAGACGGACAGCAAACTACGCACGGCTTCCCACAAGCGACACACACCCTCCCCATAGCCGCGGGAGTACGACGTTTGTATCGTTGGAGAGCGATCCCTCGAAGCCTGTACACGAGCCGACATGGCGGGCACAAGTTGACAGCGAACTTTTACAGGCGTGTCGAACTCTACCTATTCCTGACGACGGTTATTCTTTTGCCAAAATAAGATAAACATTTTTGGTTTAAAGCTTTCGTGACTGCAGGGATTCATATTCTTGGTTCTTTCGGTAAAGTCACGTAGAAAGGAAATAATAAAATAATACAATTATAAAACAATAAGAATTCTCACGACGTTTCGACTGCAACACAAGCAATCATCATCAGGTGTGAAATCCACAACACCTGATGACGATTGCTTCTGTTGTTTTATATTTTTATTTTATTATTTCCCTTCTACGTGACTTTACCGAAAGAACCAAGAATAAGATAAATAATGTTACATTCCTCCGGCCGCACGGCATTTTGGGAGTGCATCTTTTCAGCAGCATTGGTTGAATAGACGCAACACAATTTGGACCCGTGGAGAGATTCGGCGTCTCGTCAGACAGAGGCAGGCGTGCTTTTGTTGGCCCAACACAAGTCCACTGTGCTATGTATGTCGGTTGAACATCTTTCAATTTAAAGCTTTCGTGACTGCAGGGATTTATCTTCTTGGTTCTTTCGGTAAAGTCACGTAGAAGGGAAATAATAAAATAATAAAAATAAAACATAATAAAATACAATTCTCACGACGTTTCGGCCACAACGCAAGCATCCGTCCTCAGGTGAAGAACAGGTCTGTCGGAAAGACAGACGCATTGGATGAGAATTGTATTTTATTATGTTTTATTATTTTATTATTTCCCTTCTACGTGACTTTACCGAAAGAACCAAGAAGATAGGTTGAACATCTTTCGCACCGTACGTGGACCTGTTTCAACAACCCAGTGTCTCATCATCATCATCAGCAGCAGCCATCGGGCATGCTTTGCTTCAGTCAAAGCTCGTTGAATTGCTTAATATTTGTCGGTGAAAAAAACACACCACGTAGGATAATCATAACTGAAAGACGGGGAACGAGAATCTTGCATTTTTTATTAGTCTGACTTTGTGGGACCGTAAGAGGAATGAACGCCACACGCACAAGGTGATTTATAGGAGGCGAAAAGTGCGAAGTGCTTAACACCTGTGATAAAGAGCTTCATAGCTCATCGGATTCCTCCAGTATTAATACATGTTCTGATTCCCATTACGCCTTGCCCGTCACAGCACATTTGTCCATACTGCATGCGTAAGGTGCTAAATCACCTCTGCGTGGACCGATTGATAATAATATTATCAATAATATCAATATCAATTCATAACAATATTAGTATTATCATTGGGCTACTTTTTTCATTTCCAGCCTGCACGCACATTTTCAGTGTGAGCAGTTACTGATCATTTGACAATTTCTGATTATCATGTCCTATGAAGAAGGGGCCATTGTTAGAAACGTCAGCTGTTTTATATATATATATGTTTTACTTTTAAGAGGTCACGGTGTTGTTTGGCGAATATTTTGAGTTGCTGTTTGTGCACAACTGGAAATCCAGGGGCAGCGCCGAATAAATTGTAAAGTTTCGAAGACGGCGTAGGAGTTGTTTAAGCCTCAGGAGTTCCGAGTGATGATCGCTTCTGACATTCTAACCACCATCTGGGGTTAAATAGGCATGGAAACCAATCGTTGTCCATTACTTTCACAAGCTAATATTTATTTCACTGTCGTTGTGTCTCGTTAAATATATGTGTGAAATATAACTTTTGCTCATTTATATATTCTTTTCTAATATATACATATCTCTATATTAATTACGAATCCATATATACACACACACACATTTAATAGACGATGCTCGTTTCAGAACAGTAAAGCGATGTGCATTTGTGCACTACCAGCACTGTGGACCCCGGCGGTTAAAAGTTCGATCTCCTGCCCCGGCTAACATCAGTAGCGAGGAGTGATAAATGAACTTATTACTGGACGTCTCTCCACTGACAAAGCGTGGTTCACTGTGATCAACAACAAGGCCTTATCGTCCAGCAGTGGATTTGACATCGCCACTTACATCGTGTGCCCCGCGTTGTGCGTGCGTCTGTGCACACAGAGGCCGACTTTCACGAGACACCCTCTCCACCTTTGTTTGTGACGAGCGCATCGGACGCCAGCGCGCGTGCATCCGCGCGCGCATTAACCTTCTGCCGCACGCTCCGTTGTGCAAATACAGCGCCCGAACAGGTCAACATGATAGCGCACGGCTACAATTCACGTTGTGCGCTGTCGCCGCGCCGCTTCGCTTCGCTACAACGGACGACGAAGTTTGTTTTAACGTTCGGCCCTTTGTCGCGATCTCCTCGCTTCTCGACGGAGTTACACGCGCGGTTGTCGGTCCGCTCTGGGTGTTGTTTGAGCTTCCCTACACGTGGAGCGGTGGCGCATGTGGTTAGCGCGGCGACCCGAGGTCGATTCCATCCCACGAACAACAGCAGTCACGAATATCTGCGACGGTGCTGGGCCTCCCCCTAGGTCGACTCGGCCTCAAACGAGTACCCGATGCGGTGTGAAAACATCAGTATTGGGGGAAAGTTGGCCGGGTGTGGCGTTAGCCACCAAAGCCCCTCGTGTGACGTGCCGACCTTCATAGGCGCTGTTTGCGAATACATCACTTGCCCCAACAGTCTGTTAAGGCGATACGTGGGGTCATTGTGATTTTTTTTACCATACTTTATCATGCTGGTCAGTGCTGGTTTGGGGGAAACGCAACTCAGATACGACTCGCCACTGACGCCAGGAATCGAGCTCGGATTTTCGGCTTCACCGAACTCGGATTGTGCTCTAAAATAACTCCGTGGTCAACCGAGTCAATCGTGCGACACTCACCTCCATCAGCAGCATCCTGCACGAGTGGTGGGAAATTCCACATTCGCGTGAAGGGCGGGAGGGACGGTCAGTCTACAGGACAAAGAATCAACCGTGGATTTTCTATCGTATCGGCACCCCGTAAGGGAAATGAAGGAATGAGCCCGAGTCCCTGACCGGGAATTGAACCCGAAACCTCATGCCGAGTTGCGAGTCAAGAGCGCCGACCACAGCGCTATACGGCCAGGGTCACTCTGGAGCGGTGGCGCAGTGGTTAGCGCACTCCGCCAGGAATCTAGTGACCTAAATCCGATTCTCGGCCATGGATAGCAATCGGCGATATCTGAACCGGTTGTGGGATCATGCCCCTGCCGCCCCCCGCCCTCTCACCCCGTCTCCCTCCTTCGCTAATCCTCACTGGCCACCGTGGTGAAGTATGGTCAAACAATCCCCACCGTTAAGGTATGGTCAAACAATCCCCATGGTCGACGCAGCATGGGAATGCCTTAATTCATCGGCGCATTGTGACATAAGCCAGCACGCTTCTGCAACGTCTCAATTGTGAGCGGGGCAGCGTGAGCAACTTTGCAGCGCTGTTGCCTTATTAAGCATCACTGGGAAGGCCTTCATCCAGCAGCGGAGTGGCAGAGAGGGCGTTGAGACACGCTGCGGCTCCGGTCGCCTCCATCGCGATGCATCGACAGCCGCGTGCTCAGGCGCGCACGTGTATCACCCAGCGCAATCTTCTGCAGTCCGTTGAGTAAACGTGATTCATCAAACGCTTGCGCCTTTACCTTCAAGCCCGCTCGAGTTGGATCTACGCCATTGTGTACAGACGCGCCTTGCGTATGGACACGGGGCTGTCGGCAACGTGCTGTGTGGACGGAGAGATTCAACACGCTGAGCGCTGGACGCGAACTAGTAACCAGAAAGCAGAGTGCGCGACACGCACACGCAACAAAAAAAAACCGAGCGCAACGCATCCATAGCGTGCCTTGTGGGGAGCACAAAGCCAGCAAAAAAAAAACGAGTTCGGTAATTGGCATTTCATAAATGGTCTTCTTCCTCAGGGAGAGAGATGAAACAGTAACTCATGGTAGAGATAAACATCTTAAAAGTAGTGGAGGGGGGATTTCATGCAGATCTCTGTCGGGGGGGAAAAAAACCCAGAATAAAATTGCGCACAGCTTTGGATTCATCAGTCCGATTCTGGAGCAGAGGAAGGAGTGGACGTTCCACTTTGAGACGTCAAACTCTGCCCTCCCCCCAGCGTGCAGTGGGGAGAGAAAGATCCCGCAGCAGAGCTGTAAATAAATTGTATGAATAATAATTAATCATTGTTATTATATCTGTTATGTATTCATATTATTGATGCGGTGTGTGTTCTGTGTTGCTGCTAAGCCCTGCGTCTTTGCCGTTGACAGTGATTGTTTAATTGCAATGGCAAATGTTAGAAGAGAGGGGAAATGTACAGGGGCATGTGGTGTGTAAACATTTCTTATGGTTAAACATAGAATAACACACACACACACGGGCCTGTCCAAGAGAAACATATTTCAGCGATTTAATCTGAAACATTCTAATTTATTAAAACTACCGCTCTTCCGTTCTCAGTAACTTATATGCGCGTGAACCACAAACCCGTTGCTTATCCGTCTGTGAATAACCTAATTCTGCAACTACCATGGTCACACCATGGATTAATAGGATTAACCCTATGAATTTACAGCCATTTTCCATTGCGTTGCTGTGAACATCACCTCGCCGCTTCTTAGGAATTTGGTTCGACCATACTTCACCACGCTGGTTCAATGCGTTCTAGTGAAGGTGTGTGTGTTTGGGGGGGGGGGGGATAGGATATAATGGGATATAACTCACTCCCGACTGGTGTTAGCCGTGGATATTAATCTATAACGTCGAGGCAAGCGAGTTCAGAGCGCAGTGCGCTAACTGCTGCACCACCGCTCCACTGATCCGCCCCCCCCCAGATTGCTCTCCTCGGCTGCCGTGTGTGCTTTGGAGGAAACGTTTATTTTCATTGAGAGCTTCTGCATTGACAACATTGCCAATGGCTGTCAAAGCACGCACTTATAGTGGGTTATCACAAGCCTCGTATTTTACCGGCACTAGGATAATGAACTGGCTAGCCTGTGTTTTTTTTATATATATATTAATTATGCACGGCAAATTTTAGGAATTGCTCAAATCAATTGTAATCATAGGCACAAGAAGCCGGGGAAACACGGCTCATCGGTTTAGGCGAGTCATTTGAACAATCGCATGCGACTGGGAGTCGGTATGTAAAGCGAGGTAAATCTCACGGTGGGAGAGAGAGAGATATAAGTGGGAAGGCAGGCAATGCTCAGCGAGATCTTGCGAAAGAGGACCGCGGCTCACAGAGAGAATGCGTCCCGAGTGAAAAATTAACACAATTGGCGGCGCATGCCAACTGCTCATACACGCACTCTTACAAGCGCAGCACGTGCACGTGCCATTCGTAATTTGGCAAATACGTAGGACGCACTCGCACATGCTGTGTAGGCTTTACTAGACAAAGGAAAGTAACACGAAACATCTTGAATTCCTTACTTCCGTGGCTGCTTTGGCCCAGAGTTTGAGATTAAACGACCGACATTGTGCATTTGCCAATTTCAAATTAAAGACGCCGCGCTTGCCAAACTCTACTGCAGAATTTTACTCTCCGCGTTATTTAAGCCAAACCCGCTCGTCTCTCTCCCTCCCACCACCTTTTATCGAGTCTCGCCCTCCTGAGCGTCACAGAGACGTGGCGCCGCTCGCAACTTTACCCATAGCGCCACAGATAACCAGACACGGCGTAGGATGCAGATATGGGCCCATGGGATTCTTTGTGTTTGTTTTAGTTCTGAAGCAACTACGACTTAATTCGTTTCGGGTATATCATCACGTACCTTCGTTGCTAGCCGCCTTGGCGTTTTTTGGTTAATAAACACGAGTTCGAAACATACCCCGCGTCGACTAAATTGGCGCAGTCCAACTCATCAATTATCCAACACGTGGTTACTCTTCTTCCGATGTGGGTCGTTCCATTTGGCTCGTAGGGGTACTGTCCCTGACTTCTGATAGACGGCAGGATGAGTGGTGGTGGGGGGTGAGATTGCCCGTGTACTGGTGGCGGTCGTATTTGTAAATCTCTCGTTTTACACCAAGACGAGTGAGTATGTTCTCGCAGCGAAATATCTGTTGTGTATAAATAGAAGCCGACACAACACGACTGCGTATATATATCAACGACTATGCAGCTTTGGTTAAAACAACGCGTGGTCGTTTGGAGGTGGAACAGCTGATTAAAATCGATTAGCAATGTGAGCTATTTTGAGCATTACTGAATGAAAATACGAACAAAAACTACGTTTTAAGAAATGCGCATCACCACCATCATCATAATCGACTAGAGCAGTGGTTCTTTCTAGATTTGAAGCTTTCGTGACTGCAAGGATTCATACTCTTAGTTTTTTTGGTAAAGTCACGTAGGTAAAAAATGTAATAAAAATTAATAAAAAATAAAATAATAAAAAATCACGACGTGGTTCTTTACTGCAGCCCTGCACCCCTTTGGTTCTCAATCTTTAAAAAAATTTATCATGTTAATAAATACATCCATCGGTTTGAAACATACATACATACATAGGTTTGAACAAACTATCTGTACTCACGTGGCCGTGCTGAATTTGTGTTTTGATGATTTACCTTCTAAAAAAAATTTTGATCACGCCTCGCACCCCCAGAACGAGCGTCTCGCACCCCCGGGGGGGGGGGGGGGGGGGCGGGGGGGTGAGTGCACCCCAGGTTAAGAACCGCCGAACTCGAGTCGAATCACTGCAGGATGAACGCCTCGCCACGCCGTCCATACCCCCCCGAGGTCCTTGCGATGACCGTCATCTCCGTCTCACTCCACTGCAGCAGCGGTGGTCGGGTTCTCAGACTCACCGTCTCATGTTTTTAAATTCTTTATATTAAATTCACTTGCGCGCTTGCTTGCGCGCTTACGACCGTGAACATCTTTCGGTCGTTTTTTAACCCACTTCCCGTGATCCAATCGAGCTGACATTTTGCACACAGACTCGTTGTGCGTGACAATTTATTTTCGTGAATTTTTTTTTCCAAAATTTTACACTTTTTAGGCAATTTTTTAAAAATATTTAATTACCAATTGCTTAATGGTGGCAGGCAATCATCTGACCCATAGGTGGCAGCCATCTCAAGCCAGAGGACGAGAGGACTCTAGCCGCCACGCATCTAAAGGATTTATAGTGAAAAACTTTGTTTTTACGGGTTAATTTTTTGTTGCTGCTCCATCCACCCACCAGCCCCTCTCGTCCGTGGGGCCATCGCCGTCTTCCAGCGATGCGCTCTTACAAAAAGAGGCCCACTTGCTTTTCCCGAGACAACGCTACGAAATTTGATTTACGTTTGTTCCATGATCCACGTGTTCCTTTATTCCGTGTCTCGGCATAGTCCCAAGCGTGCACCCTTATTCTGGCATGCCCTTCAACGTTCATTTCATTTTCTTCCACGGTGTTCCGTGTTTGGCATCCACGTGTCAGAGCTGGTAAACGCGCACTCGTCGGGGACTTTCCTCTTCAGGCCGCACTAGTGCGCTGATTTTAATGGTCGCGTTTCGATTTGCAAAAGCGTCGCAAATCGAAATGCGACTTTTGTTTTGGTCTCTTTTTTTATATTTCAACAATTTTTATTGAGATTCATCTTCAATTCGTTTTTTTCAACATACACATTGTTGTGTTGTGTCCCCACCCCTCCAATTGGGTCTCTCCAAATACAAGTTTACAACATTTCAGGCATCGTGTAGATACATAATTACCAATGGCATTCTCAAACAATGAAACACGACGGGAGGCTTTCAAACCCCTATTGCTTCGCTCCGAAAAAAAACGGCATTACATTAAATATATTTTTAAACCCATAAGCGCCATGAGAACGATTGTTTAAGAGCACTTCATAAATGTAAAGAACTATTATTATATATTAACTGCTTATGGCCCCCCTCAGTCAATTTAATAAAATGTACCGACTGTGCTGCGTGTGAACAGTAGATGTGAGTGGAAATTAACCTAACCAGAATCGTCATGGAATATTATAGCCCCATTTCCTCCAAAGTGTCTACATTTGTTCAATTCTCTCAATCAAGGTTATTAAATCCACCAACATAACAACACACATGGCATGTTCAGATTCACGGAATGGAGTTCTATACTGAATCTTGCCGAGTGTTAAGAGTCACGCTCACGCAACGCTCCACGTCAAGCACGCAAACAAAAACCACGACCCCAACCGCGTATCGATTTCAATGCGCGCACAGTCCTATGTATTGCCAATCGACTTGCTCGATATAACCAGCGTCTCCGCCCCACACACATCGTGCGCGGCGTCGTAAGGGAGTCATTGAACGATGCACTTCACCGCGCCGGTGAGCGAAAGCGGAGGGGGTGGGAGCATAGACGTTCGTGCATAGTACAGCGCAACATTGAACGTTGCCGTACTGCCACCTGATGGCAGCCTTGTAGCCCCACAGTATCGTGGAGCACCTATTTGAAGCATTAGCCAGGCACACACCCGCTTAGCTTTCGAGATCGGACGAGATCCGATGCATTGATTTTACCATAGGCAAGTGTAAATTTACACTTATATACAACACGTTATATTGCTAGATATTGTAATGTGTTTATAAGGATAATATATTCAGACACCGACTCACCCGGTGACACATATCCAGGCGTTTTGCAATATTGCAATGTCATTGAACATTGACATCCACATCAGAGCGTGACGGTGTGTGTAGTCTGTGTACGTGAAAGAGAAACAACCATGGAAAGACAAAGGCGGTCGGGCACAGTGCTGCCCCTCCCCCCCCACCTTGCCCCGCTTCCGCGCCGCATCTCCGATTAGCACGGTTGGCTACGTACGGCGCGAAAGAAGTTCCACATACGTGCCGGCCCATAGCAGGTGGTCGCGAGGAACACGTGTCCCCACGATCAGCAAGGTCCACACGGCGACTCGTGGTGTGGCAGAGAGAGAGAGACGGAGCGGTGGAGAGACAATGGCGCGTTAGCTAAGGCATTGTCTAAGGTATTGTCTAAGGCATTGTCTAAGGCAATGTCTAAGGCATTGTCTAAGGCATTGGCTAAGGGGGTGGCTAAGGGGGTGGCTAAGGCATTGGCTAAGGCATTGGCTAAGGCATTGGCTAAGGTGTTGGCTAAGGGGTTAGCTGAGACATTGGCTAAGGCATTGTCTAAGGCATTGTCTAAGGCATTGTCTAAGGCATTGTCTAAGGCGTTAGCTAAGGCGTTGGCTAAGGCATTAGCTAAGGCATTGTCTAAGGCATTGTCTAAGGCGTTAGCTAAGGCGTTGGCTAAGGCATTGGCTAAGGCGTTGGCTAAGGCATTGGCTAAGGCATTGGCTAAGGCATTGGCTAAGGGGTTGGCTAAGGCATTGGCTAAGGCATTGGCTAAGGCGTTGGCTAAGGGGTTGGCTAAGGCATTGGCTAAGGGGTTGGCTAAGGGGTTGGCTAAGGCATTGGCTAAGGCATTAGCTAAGGCATTGGCTAAGGCATTGGCTAAGGCATTGGCTAAGGCATTAGCTAAGGCATTAGCTAAGGCATTGGCTAAGGCATTGGCTAAGGCGTTGGCTAAGGCGTTGGCTAAGGCATTGGCTAAGGCATTGGCTAAGGCATTGGCTAAGGCATTGGCTAAGGCATTAGCTAAGGCATTGGCTAAGGCATTGGCTAAGGCGTTGGCTAAGGCATTGGCTAAGGCGTTGGCTAAGGCGTTGGCTAAGGCATTGGCTAAGGCATTGGCTAAGACATTGGCTAAGGCATTGGCTAAGACATTGGCTAAGGCATTGGCTAAGACATTGGCTAAGGCATTGGTTAAGGCATTAGCTAAGGCATTGGCTAAGGCTTACTTAGCCGCACAGCCACGTGAGAGCACCGCTCGACATCGTAGCCGTCGTAGTAGAATGCGTCACGCAAGGCTGCGGGCCATTACTGGCAAGTTCGTGTCCCTGGTACCGTCGGGGCCACAGCTACAAGCTGCATATTGTCTAAGATTAATGATCAATGTTGGCAGACATGGTCTATCCACTGCCCGATGAAGGCTTAACTTACCCCCCCCCCCTCCTCCCCCCCCAAAATATATAAAACCGTCGCAATATCTCACGGTATCGCGATGGATCGATTCATTCACTTCGGGTTATTGTGGCTTAAAGTAAAAACCCAATGGGCTATAGATGCTCATTTTTCGATGGGGACCCGGTTACAGAAACCCTGATTACAGCAGCAGCAGCAACAATAACAACAAAAACCACCACGAACAAAACCCTGCAAAAACCAACTGGACATGGCACAAGCACCGATTTGCAAGATCGTGCGTCATCAGCAGGGCACACACAACTCAGACGACCACGGAGCTGACAGGAGGCACCCCTGACACAATGTACAGCTGCGTACAGCGATGAATGAACGAACGCGTAAACCCGGGCAGATGGCGGTGTGGAAACATCTCCACTGGTGGGAAGACAAAGGCGGCCGGGCGCGGTTGCTGAGCACGCCGCCACCCCTCGTGCGTTGCGTTGCGGCTTTAATAGGTGCTCGCAAACAGATTGACCTGCACGTCGATGATTCGTTTCATACTAAATAGGGGATGTGTGTGTGTGTGCGGTGTGTGTGCTGCGCTACGAACCTGACGACCCGGTTTCGATTCCCGCTCACGGCCAACACCCACTGACGATTATCTGAACCGGTCCTGGGCCTCCCCTAGGCCGACTCAACCTCAAATGAGTATCTGGTGCAATGTGTAAACATCGCCACTGGGGAGACAAAGGCGGCCAGGCATAGTGCTTGCCACCCACCCCCTCATGTGCGTGCCGGCATTTATAGGTGCTCGCGAACAGCACTTGCCCCTACAGTCTGTTCAGGCTATACGGGGGGGGGGGGGGGGGATCTTTGTCTTTGTTTTGTGTAAAGCAATGTTTAACGACAGAGTTTGCAGGCGTGTTAAGTATTCTGAACTTCTTTCGCATCGTACGTAGCCAACCGTGCCTGTTGGAGGTGCGGCTTGGGTCTCCCCGACGTCCACTCAGCCTAAAAACAATATACTTTTGGATTGTCAAAAAATGTGTGCTTGAATCGCCAAGCCTCACACGCTCAGTCTTCTTTATTACACTTGCACGTACAGCCCTCCCACGTCTATCCACTGCTGGATGAGGTGGGAGGGGGCTCCTAGCGCCGTGTCGTTCGTGGGGGGTTGTTTGACCATACTTCACCACGCTGGCCAGTGCGGGCCGCGAAAGGGGACGGAACCAATATCCCATATCACTCTCCAGCTGACGTTTGCCGGGAATCAAACTCGGTCGGCTCAGGTTCCTAGCGGAGTGCGCTAACCACATGCGCCATCACTCAACTCCAATCTTTATACATACATTGCATCAATATGTCAAAGTGTCCCCACGCTCAAACGAGCAGGGGACACTGTGTCATTTCCGTTTTTGGAGCCGTGAGCTATTGGTGTAAATTCGACTTTTCTGTGACGGGAGCCGGTCCATCCATAAGGCGGCCGCTGTTGATTTACCCACAGATTGGTATCCCCAACGGGGATGCGAACTAGTCCCACCTCCCGACCAACTTAGTCGAGCGCTCTCAACGGTAGCGGCACCCCCGCACGCGGGCACGCGACACTTTGTAGGATGGCAGCCCCCTGCTGCTGCGTCTGACGGTGCACGGATGGGAGATGGTTGGCAGCGGTCAAGTCACGGTCGGAAAGTCGCGAATTCTCAAGTTCCAGCCGAGCTCCAACTCGTTGTCCTCTACGCACCCCAATAGCCCGTGATAGGCGCTCTTTTATTCTCATTTCTCTTCCCTTCCCAGCCGATCCGTGCTGTCCGCTCCCCTTGCCCCTGCTCAAGTCCACGTCTGGACACCTTCACCATCTTCTCCCCGGCCTCTGACTGACCAAATGTCCGCCCCCTGATAAAATTAATGTATTTCAATACGGCGTTTAGAGATGCGGATACATCCGCAATGTTGTGATGTGTCAACTCAGCCTTCCTTCCCTCTGGAGTCGATACAATGAGTTTACTACTGTTGGAAGATTGGCAGCGGTTGCCCTATGGCCTTACTTGTCCCCCACCATAGGAACGTGGAATTTCCACAATCTGGTGGCGAGTGCCTCTTTTCGTTCGATTTCTTTGCGGAATACACAGCAGTGCCTCGTCGCCAACAATTGCGCCCACCAATACCATCATCAATTGACTGCTTGATGTAAATATTCCACCTGCACGTGAGCCGATTGCATCGCGCTATAGGCTCGGTAAGGCGTCCTCTCTGGCCCACAACAACAATACTAATAGTACACATCCTTCATTCACCCCGGAGAGCATCGCTGAGTCTCAGGACTCTTTAGTCAAAAGGGTCCTGGCAATGGGATATGTTGATATTCTCGGTTATTTCGGGAAAGTCACGGAGATTGAAGACAAAAATTTAAATTGAAAGCAAAAAAACCCACGACGTTTCGATCGCAACACAAGCGGTCTTCTTCTTGTGTTGCGATCGAAACGTCGTGGGCTTTTTTTGCTTTCAATTTAGATCTTAGTTTTCTATCTCCGTGACTTTTTCCGAAAGAACGAATAATATGAATTCCTGCGGTCACGAAAGCTTTAAGTCGGGATTTGTTGAGTCTGCTCCACGTGAATTCGCGACGAGTGCTTGGCCGTGTGTGGGGCGAGCGGGAGAACACGTGACGACGGTGGACGCATCGCGTGGACCCCTGGCCGTGCGAGTGGGGAGTGTGAGCAAAGACTCGGCACAGATTGACTTCAGGATCTGCTTTTATCCCAGCCTATGCTCTACTGCCATCAATGCATCGCTGTGCGACCGTTCCGCATACACGTATGAACGCTTTCCTCTTGTGTTTGCCAGTTAATGCAATTATATTCAGGGCCTGATCTCAGGACAAAATCAACTAAACGTACGATTTACATTGTCAATAGACTAGCGGGGCGAAGGCCTCCCCCACGCCGTGTCGATTATGGGGTGGGGTGTCATTTGACCATACTTCACCACGATGGTCAGTGGGGATCGGTGAAGCGGAGGGAGCAAGGGGGGCGGAGAAGGGCCATACATTACCGGTTCAGATACAGCGAGCCACCGATGCTCGTCATAGCGCATGGAATCGGAAGACGCAGCTGACTGGGTGCAAGGCGCGGCACGCACGTGTCCAGCCAGGCCTTTGTATCAAGTCGTGCGCGACTTTCCTATTCCGATTTGAAAAAAAATAAAACATAAATGTATTGCATTTAGAATGTTTCACGTCGGAATGTGTTTTTTTGTTGCGTGTGGTTAAGGGGGAGAGTATACATTACACAATAATTTTTTTGTCATTTGTATCACCAATTGATGTCGGTTTGACCATACTTCACCACTCTGGTGGTCAGTGCAAGTCGGTGAAGGCACCGACACTTCACCTTTAAAGGCAAAGGTGCAGCCCTGCAATTTCTTGCTCACGCCACGGTTGGGAGGAAGGGACACTCCTAGAGGAAGCTCTTGAAATCCTTTCCAACGATGGCATTTTGGCCTACTCTTCCATGTTGACCTGACAAGACGTTTTGGACGAAATCAACATCTGAATATGTATTCATACTGGAAGAATCCGATGAGCTATGAAGCTCTTTTGCACGCGTGTCCAGTAGAGGGTGAGAATACTCACACTTTACCCCGCCGCATGCGACTTGCCCAATCGACTGACCGTGGTGTAGGTACACCCCGCTGTTATAATGTTGCGTAGGCAGAGGTTGGGGATGAATCAGGGGTGTGTTAACGATTCAATAAACGACCTAATTGTTTCAACTGCCGCCGCCGGGAGAGCTAACAGTTCAGATCAGTCTATTTGGAAATCCCCCGTGAGCTAATAGGCTCCTAAGTCTGGTTTCGTCAATAAATGGGTGACCCTCTTGATTCGCAAGTCCATCATCGTGCTACCCATCAAGCATCGCACCACGACGTCACCCCCTAACCGTTGCCCTTGTGTCTCGTGGCCCAACAGCGCACGCACTCGCGATGGGAGACAGCTGCGCCTACCCAAGTAAGTTGACCGCGACAGCCTCTCGGGGTGGGCGACCTTCATCCAGCAGTGGAATGATCACGGCTGCCGATGACGCCGCGGTGGCGAGATGCGAACCGCCTCGCCTCGTACGCACGAGGTCGTGGGTTCCATCCCGACCCTGACGCCTTCCGCTGTATATTTGGAGTTTTCCGAGTCTCTCTCTCCCCGTGGTCGCGTGGATTTTTCTCCGGGTCCTCTGGGTTTTCCCCTCCACGTTTAGAATCAACGTGCGTGTAAATGTCCACTTCGTTGAGCTTTCATTTGTAATAGCCAGGTCGCTTCTGAAACAAAGAGCCACATCGCTCAGTTGGGCCCTACCTGGTCAAACAAAAAAAAAAGAATTGTTTCATAGTTGTCAAAGTTTAGTTTGCTGATGGCCGATCGTTGTCTCCCGGTGACCGCCACCCCCCCCACAGCGCACGGGCTCGCGATGGGGGACGGCGGCGCCTACCCGGGCAAGGTGCACGAGGAGTGGGGCTCGGCCATGAGCAGGGCGAGTTTCCAGGCGGCCACGCAAGGAGTCAACGGCATGGAGAAGCAGAGTCCCGGGGAGCCCGAGCACAAGTACTCGCAGGTACGCGGCCACGCACGAGCAGAGCGCGCGTGCGTCACCTGCGCGCACCCTCCTCCATCGTGTACTCCACAGACACCTCGACACTGCACGGCCTCCCAACACTGCACTGCCTCCTCCTCCTCTACCGTTCACAGTTCGACTCGAAGGCTTCGATTGGCACGGTTGGCTTCACGGACAGTGCGAACGAAGTTCAAGATTTCGATTTAAAGCTTTCGTGACTGCAGGGATTCATCTTCTTGGTTCCTTCGGTAAAGTCACGTAGAATGGAAATAATACAATAATAAAATATAACATAATAATATAATGTTTTATTTTATTATTGTATTATTTCCATTCTACGTCACGTAGAATGGAAATAATACAATAATAAAATATAACATAATAATATAATGTTTTATTTTATTATTTTATCATTTCCATTCTACGTGACTTTACCGAAAGAACCAAGAAGATGAAGTTCAAGATATTTGATGGCTTGTAATTGGTGTCTATTTGGTGCCTGAACATCGATCCACAGTACACTCCACATTCTCCTCCTCTGCACACAGAAGCAACCTCATCTATAAAGACACAGACACCCCTATCGCCTTTAACGGAGTGTTGGGGAAAGTGCTGTTAGCGATCGCCTAATGAATGCGAGGCACGGCACGCAAGGCAATTGGAGGTGGCCAACAACACTCCAGGCCGCCTTTGTCCGCCCAGTGCTGATTTTTACGCACCACACCAGCTAGTGACTTAAGGTTGAGTCGACCTACGGGAGGCCCCGGGACCGGGTTCAGATGTATTCGTTACCGATGTTGACCGTGGTGAGCGGGAATCGAACTCGGGTTCGCCGGGTTCGTAGCGCGGTGCGTTAACTCGCACGCCACCAGCTCCCCTACACACGCACGCACACAGAATCAACAAGGGGCATTAGCGAGACACTCGCAATGTTGACCGACGCGTGCAGAGCGCGTTGGTGAAGTTGTTGACAGACACTGGAAGGTGGTGATTGATTGGTTGGTGGTTGTGAGTGGTGTGCCTATGCACTTGCAGCTACAGTATGTTAAGGCTATATGGGGGATCTTTGCCTTTCCTTTGTTGTGCCGATGCATTCTGGTGCCCACTCTAAGCAGCAGTGCGTCAATCAATCGATTACCGTTATATCGATTATGATCGTGATAGGATTACAATGGTCTTCTCGTAGTGATGTGTTGTGCTGCATGCGGTGGTGATATGTTAATTCCCTCACCTGCTATGGAAGAGGTCGTGGGTTCGATCTCGACCCTGACTGCCTGTTGTATATTTTGAGTTTGCGTGTCTCTCTCCCCATGGTCCGGATTGTTCCCTCCACATTTCGAGAGCCACTTTGTTGAGCTGTCAATTGTGGCCAGGTTGCTTCCAAAAAAATATCTATACAGCTCAGTGGGCCTCACCTGGTAAAATGAAACGTTAAGCTAGTTTATAGTGGGGGAATGTGCATTTGTTTGCACCTTCAATGGAAAAAAAAGAATCGGTTGCATAAGTTAAATACATTTATATTGTCCGCACTTGCCTCTCTAGGTTTATTGAACACAGTCGTTGTGCTGGTGTGAAACTCCCAAAGTGTGTTGCTGAAACCGCGGCTGTAATTTCATCAACGGTTTGTCAACATTGACATAGACATCTCCGCCTACATATTGAATAAAAACATACAGCTGAATTTAATCGCATATGCCCACACACACACAACAACCGCCATTTGCCACGAAGTGGCGGTGACGTCACCACGACGCTTGTGCCAGGCCATGTGCACCTTGAGGCCACGTGAAGTGTCGAACGCCCGCTTGCAGGTCACGGGGCAGACCCAGTTGCCACGGGTCGACTGACCGAGATAACCGAGATGACTGGCTGATGCACCACCTGTGCCTCCTACTGTACCAACTTGCTGTGCTTTAGCCACCCGGCGCTCTGCTCGTTGTTGTGAGCGTCGCTCCTCCACCCTCCGTTGTTGTTGGAGGGCGACTGCCTCCAACTGCCCAGTAGCGTCATTCACGAACCTCCTCCACAGAGGCCGATCTTGACACCGCTGGTACCAGTCATCGGCAAGTCCACACAGCTCCACGTCCTCCTGTACCACATCACTCCATCTCTTCTCTAGCCCGTGCCGCGCCCTTTTAGCCCCCTCGATCCGGCCGAACAAAAGCTGTTTAGGCATGCGGTGGCTGGGCATGCGGGCTACATGACCCAGCCAATGCAGCCTTGCCTGCCAGAGGAGCTCACCGATGGGACCTTGCACGCACAAAGATAAAGATCCCCCGTATAGCCTTAACAGACTGTAGGGGCAAGTGCTGTTAGCGAGCACCTATGAAGGCCGGAACGATAGACGAACGAGGGGGTGGGTGGCCAGCACCACGCCCGACCGCCTTTGTCTCCGCAGTGGCGATGTTTACACACCGCACCAGGTACGCACAGCAGGTACGCACACATACACGTGCAATCTCTACAAGCGAAGAAACTCCGCGTCGTCGGAGTTCCGCGTTGCGTGCCGACCGATGCCCCCCTACAGCTGCGCCCCTCCCTGGGGGCTGCGTCTGTGCGGTGGGGATGCATGTCCCCCGTGTGTCTGTCGAGTTGCTGCCTGCCTGCTGTTGAACGCACATTGTCAACAGTGCAGCGGTCCGCTACGAACCCTGGCCACCCGGGTTCGATTCCCGCTCTGGAGTCAACACCAGTGACGATTCTCTGGTCCTAGACCTTCCCTAGGTCGACTCAACCTCAAATGAGGACCTCGTGTGGTGTGTTAAAATTGACACTTGGGTGCTGGCAATCCACCCGCTCGTGTGCCGCACTGGCCTTCATAGGTGCTCGCTAACAGCACTTGCTCCTACAGTCTGTTGAGGCTATGCGGATGAGCTTTGTCTTTGTTACACACCCTTATCAATCGACCGCTGGATGAAGGCAACCCCCGATTCTTTTGGGAGATATATTGGACGACAACTTCACGATGGTGGTCAGTGTGTGTGTATGTGTGCGTTGGAGGAGCGACGCTCACAACAACGAGCAGAGCGCCGGGTGGCTCAAGCACAGCAAGTTGGCACAGTTGGGGCACAGGTGGTGCATCAGCCAGTCATCTCGGTCATCTCAGTCAGTCGACCCGTGGCACCTGGGTCTGCCCCGTGACCTCCTGCCAGCGGGCGTTCGACACTTCACGTGGCCTCAAGGTGCACATAGCCTGGCACAAGCGTCGTGGTGACCTCACCGCCACGTAGTGGCGAATGGCGGTTGTTGTTGTTGATGTGTAAACGGGGGGCTCTGCTGGGGGAGTGGGCGGGTGAAGAATCTCAGGCAGGAAGCCAGCGGGCGGGTCCTGATGCCGCTCGCCTCGAGTGTTAACCGTGTGCCGTGCAAATCGATGGGCTCATCGCTCGGTGGGTGACGTGTCGGGGGGGGGGGGGCCGGGGCCAGGTGGCGATATTGCCCAAGGTGGGGAATGGAACTCGGATGGAGCTGGGTTCGTCAGCCCAGCGCGTGCATCGCATGCAAGCGCGCGATGCTCTGATGTCACATTTCGTCGAGCAATTAACGAACGAAAGAAAGATACAGACGCATAGAGATGATTGTCATAATTGTCAAATTGTGGATCAGAACGAGCGACAATTCATCGATCACACTTTGCGGGGAGCGGGCGAGGAGGAGGAGGGTTGCATGACGCAAATGTAACAATCGCTTCTCTATGACGACATGTGCTATGACGACATGTCCTATGACGACATAATCCCTCGTGGTCCTGAGCGATGGTCCCGGAGCCAGTGGGATACATTCGACATTCCTATGCCGTGGACCTGTCGCGAGACACGCAGCACGCTTACTCGTCACCTCCCGCAAAGCGATGCTTGTCGATATTCATGAGTTAGCAGCCGAGCACTACACCAGGCACTAAACGAACAGATGCAACGACTGTGTAAGCCAGGGGTCCCCAACCCCCGGGCCGCGGACTGGTACCGGTCCGTGGCCTGTTAGGAACCGGGCTGCACGGCAGCAGGAGGTGAGAGCGGTGAGTCCGTGTGTGTACACACTATACACACCGCATCGTGGTGAGTGGTGAGTCCGCACGTGGCCTGCCCTCCATTATTTTATTCTTGATCACTTCCGTCCGCGCCTCTTTCCCGCACTGTGCACTCGTCTCAGTAACAGTGTTGGTCAGCCCCACAAGCTCTAACCCCTAGTAGCCAACATGAGTAAAAAACAAACGTCGCTGGAGAGCTTCTTTGAAAAGGGGGAAAAAGACCCAATGATGAACCACTCCACCCCCCCGGTCCGTGAAAAAAATTGTCTTCCACGAAACCGGTCCCTGGTGCCAAAACGGTTGGGGACCGCTGGTTTCAGCTGCAGTGCTCGACGAGGCTACGCGGAGAGAGACGTCTTCATCACCATCCAAATACAACATGTCCTTTATACTGCCTCGCCTTCACAGACAGTTGGGGCAAGTGGTGTTAGCGAGCACTTTTGAAGGCTGGTACGGGACACGAGAGGGTGGTTAGTCAACACCGCGCCCGGCCGCCTTTGTCTCCCCAGTGTTGATGTTCACACACCGCCAAGGCTGAGTCGACCCGACGGGAGGCACGGGACCGGTTCAAATTGTCGTCACTGTTATTGGTCGTGAGCGGAAATGGGAGGGGGGGGGGAGGGGGGGGTCGCCGCTGCGCTATCGTAGACACAATGCGACATCCCACACTTCTTAACGCCCAATTTAACGCGGACAAAAACACACGTTTGGCAATTTCCTACGCAGCACTCACCGCGTGATAAACATGAGGTTGACCTTTCACCACCACCACCACCACCACCACCACCACCACCCACAGCATGATAACCACGAGGTTAACCATTAAACATGACCCCACACAGCATGAATGATAACCACGTGGTTAACCATTAAACACGACCCCCACAGCATGATAACCACGTGGTTAACC
>CM025640.2:7627329-7640917 GCA_014621495.2 Entosphenus tridentatus
TAATTTATACGGGACGGAATTGACTTTCTTGAAGATTAAAACCAAAAAAATGTGACGACGAAACCTCGTCCAACAGTTCTAGATTTGAAGCTTTCGTGACTGCAAGGATTCATATTCTTAGGTTTTTTCGGTAAAGTCACGTAGGTAAAAAATTAAAATTAATAAAAGTAAAATAAAAAAATAAAAATCACGACGTTTCGGAGGCAACACAAGCTTCCGTCTTCAGGTGGAACCGTCACAGCACGATTGCTGTATCAAGTGAGAAAAATTCCAAGAACACAGTATTTGTATATATACTGGTTGAGGGTGGGAGGAGCCAAGGTAGGCCCTGAATATTATTTTTGTGAGGTTCGGTGCGGCTGAAACACGCTGTTAGGAATGGGCCTTTGTTGTGTAAACTAGGTGCGGATGATGTACTTTTATTAATTTTATTTTTTTACCTACGTGACTTTACCGAAAAAACCTAATAATATGAAACCTCGTCCAACAGCACCGCGTGTCGTTGGCGACTGCCCCTTTGCTGTGGCTGTCCCAGGGTGTTGGGGAGGATGACGAGCTAGAATCGATCATTGGGTTCTCGTGGATCACAAATCCTCTTCCGAAGTCGTGGTTCACATCATTGCAGACGACAAGACAAATGACGCGGACGTTATGTTACATATATATATTTTTTATATATGTTGTACATATCCTGAACCATATCTGCAAAGTGGGAAACAATGTGAAATTTGCTTTAAAGTTACCATTTACACGTGTACATTTTAAAGACACGTTCGGAGCACGAAAATCGCGTGAAATGTTTCAATCGTCTTTAATTGTACATTTTGAGATACTCATGTTGTACCCACAGATATGCATTCATACGCGTGTGACGAGTAGGGGAATATATTTTTTCCTTTATGAATTGTTCCCGGTCACGCCTTTAGGTTCTGATATAAACTCAAACTAATTGTAACATTTCATAAACATTTTACAGCTCTCTATAAATAACACGCCGACTAAATGCTGTGTGCTTGTATGTATATATATGATGCCATGGTTGTAAAATGCTCTGATTTCCTGACATTTCGTGATCACGAGGACGACACACTGTCGTTATGATCGGGTTAAATATTGCAACAGCAAGCGTGGACCTAAATAAGTCAAGTGACCAGGGTCTTGCAAGGTTAACCTGCACTGTTTACTCGTGAAAAAAAAAGACATTCGAAAGTAAAAAAAATTTAATGAATGAGACTCTCCCTACATCCCAGGTCTCACCTCTGCCACACGTGCATGTATACACATCGTGCCAGAGAAACGAATTGCATTATTTAGAGCAGGTAAGCTATACACAACAATTTCAGGACAATCTGCATTCACATCCTGATCACTTTTTTACGACCTCTTTCCACCTTAGGCATCTTTACACAACTGAAACACTGTTGGCCTTTCTCCCGCATCTCCGACGTGAACGGTTGGCTACGTACGGTGCAAAAGAAGCTCTACATACAATTGAATTTCACATCCTGAGCACGTTTTTTTCCGGAACCTCTTTTACCTTCAAAATTTGACACGACTGAAACACACTGATGCTTGAACTACATCTGTCACCGAACCGTGCAGGTAATCGAATCCCTGTACATCTTCAGTCGGTTTAACATTTCCATTTCACGGCAAAACTTCACCGCAAAACGCAGCTGTCCCCACCAGCACATAGCACGTACTACAACTTGGCCATCATATACAAGTAAAAAAACCCAGAATGCTTTGCGCAGCCGTGATGTGACGTCAAGGAAAGCACGTGGCAATAGTTTGCACGAAGCACTCTTCAAACATTCAGACGCTGTCTTTCCGACAGACCTGTTCTTCACCTGAGGACGGCTGCTTGCGTTGTGTCCGAAACGTCGTGAGAATTATTTTATTATGTTTATTTTCATTATTTTATTATTTCCCTTCTACGTGACTTTACCGAAAGAACCAAGAAGATTGAGCAGCCAGTTCTGTCATGATTATGGTTTAACACCGTATCATTGGGATTATCAATTTGAGCGATTGGATGCAGCTGGGGATATCTAAATGCAAAGTTATTGGGTCAATATCATGGATAGAGCTGGGTAGAATGTCAATGATCGTCGATGTCTTTGAGAAAGGACGTTGCTTCCCACAGAAATGCTCGCGAGTGTACGAAGCTCCGGAAAGTAAGACGCACCTGAAACTTGTGCCCGATTGCCAATAAAGTGACGGCACGTTCATATTTTGACGTACGCACGCATACACACCTACCGGATTATAAGGCGCATCCTTAACTTTTGCTTAAAAGAAACGGAAATGTAAACAACAAGTGGGCAATAATCCAGAAACACATTCCTGCGGAGGGAGCTGGTAGGAACGTTGGGTTGCTCGGTCAATGGCCAGGGTCAACGGCGGCGTGGTGTATTCCGCAAATATGCCCGACTGAGGGCGGGCACAAGCCGGCGTGAGTAGGTTAAACGTTGAGTTTTATAAGGGCACCACGGGGTGACCAGCCCCTCCCCACCCAGCCCCACCCCTCCCACCCCCACCCAGCCCCACCTACCCCACCCAGCCCCTCCCCACCCAGCCCCCCCACCCTCCCCTCTCGACCCAGCCCCACCCTCCCATTTTTGGATGCACGACGGACGGACACAATAATCCCCTGTGGGCTGGTGTAACCAGGAGGTTCCTACCAGTAAAAAAATGGTCATTGTCTCTAAAGAAAATAAATAAAATGCAGGCTAACATCAAACCACCCTCGTATATTTTCGTACAAAAAACAGCGCATGACAACACAACCGACTTCATAACGATTGCATTGCCAACCAAAACTCCTTCCCCTGCATTCAATGAGAAGCACAATGGCTTGTTTAATAAAGACCCGCTTCGCTACAGAGCTGAGTGCGTCCGTTGTACATATGATGTTCGTATGGTGGAATGTAAAGCTCTCCTTCGCTCTATACAGGTACCTGTATTCTCAGTTGTTACACATGGCCCTTAGAATCTGAGTTTCACTTCTAAACCAAAAGCAAACTATTTTAATTTTGTTACCAGGTCAGACCCCACTCAGCTGTATTGCTCTTCTTCAGAAGCGACCTGGCCACAAATGATAGCTCAACGAAGTGGCTCGTCATGTGGAAATGCATCGCAGGCAAACACTCTAAATGCGTGAACGTGGAAGGAAAAACCGGCGGACCCGGAGAAAAATTCACGAGACCACGGGGAGACACAACACGAAAACTCAAAATATAAAGGCATCAGGGTCGGGATTGAACCCACGACCTCCTGACTTCAAGCAACTTGACTTACAACAATATACTTGGCTTAGACCACATCAAATGTACAGTGGCTTGTATTGCAGAACGTCGTCTAGCCAACGGTATTCACGCCCTAGGTCCAACGAACCACGCACACGGTGTAACTGTCATGGTTTAAAAATAATATTCACAAATTTGAAATTTACATATAGCTGCCTATATTTCAGTCCTCAACGGGTTGGATATGCGGCGTCGTACTGCGCTGCACGTGGCTGATGCAGTACAGCTAAGAGGTACTTGCTGAAAGAGCTGAGATTGACGTTGAAGTACTGTCAATGCATGCATTCATCGGATATATTCCAGTCTCTCTCTCGCACACACACAAACGCAATGCTTCTAAAGTAAACACGCACGTCCGGTCTCATTTCTACACCAGGACGTTTCTTGGCCGCGTCGCATCAGATGCTACGTTAAGGCTGAGTCGACCGAGTGGAGGGCCACACTCGGGTGAGATACCAGTGTCCACGTGAGGTCATCTGCGCGTGCATCGTAAGCATCAAGCCACGGTGGCAAAAATCATCCGTGCAGACGAACAGGTTGTTGGGGACAAGTGCTGTTCGCGAGCACCTTTCATCAACAAAGACGCGCACAAAGCTCCTCTGTTAGCCCTTCAGACTATCTTGACTTGTGCTCGAAACGAGCACCTACTAAAGACATCTAATCTGTACTTGTGTGTTGCACACTCCCGCTGAAGAAAAAAAGAAAAAAAGAAACACGTTTTTGTTGAAATACGTATTATTTACCATATTTAGTCAATTTTATTTAACATATCGAGCCGATATGTTGATTGACGTTATTTTATATTGAATTTGCATCTCACCACGCGGATAATTGTACCGTGTATGCCATAAGTTTGTTCAGAGCCCTGGTGAGATGAAATGCCAAAGGAATAAAATGCTTTGAAAATACAAATATATGCAGCTGCGATTGTTGTTCGTGGAAACTTCGAGAGGAATAATGGCCACCTAACTGGAAACTAAATATTGCAATGTTATGAACTGGTGCTCTGCCCATTTCACTAAGAACTAATGCTGCATCGCAGCGTGCCAGACGTGCTCCATTAAATGTTTTTCGTATGAATATAATATGCATGTCTGTTTGATAATTTTACGTGCAGCAGCACGATTAAGTCAATTAAGGGCAAACCTTTAACTGTACATTCTAGATTTGAAGCTTTCATGACTGCAAGGATTCATATTCTTAGGTTTTTTCGGTAAAGTAACGTATGTGAAAAATTAAAATTAATAAAAGTAAAATAAAAATAAAATAAAAATCACGACGTTTCGGAGTCAACACAAGCCTCCGTCTTCAGGTGGAACCGTCACAGCACGATAGCTGTATCAAGTGAGAGAAATTCCAAGAAAACAGTCCAGTATATATACAGCTATCGTGCTGTGACGGTTCCACCTGAAGACGGAGGCTTGTGTTGCCTCCGAAACGTCGTGATTTTTTATTTTATTTTACTTTTATTAATTAAAAAAATTCACCTACGTGATTTTACTGTCCAATCTCTAGGTATTCCGATGAGCAGTATATTCAGGCATCCATATGCCTATCATTAATTAAAAACACATTTCTCCAGCCTCTCGCATGTACTGTACCGCATTATTAATGCATTTATTTTAAATATTCAAAGGAGGTGTAAAATTCAGAATACAATTTATTCTAGCCATTCTCAATCCACCAATAAGATGAAGACTCCTTTCACACGACTTGTGTTGAGATTGTATTGAGCGGCATGACCCTTTAAAGCAATATACAGTCATTAATTGGAATCCATAGCAATTGATTTTCCAAACCTTTTTGTTACTGGAATAAAAATGTCCTTGAACAAAGCAGCTGATTGGAGACCCACGTGAAATAGACACGTGGACCTGTAGAGGTTTAAGCACTCTGATGTGAAAATTATTTGAACAAATATAAAATAAAACGTCCCTTTAGCGTGATTTTCGGAGTCAAAATGACACCCACAATGTGTCGAAATATGTATTTTCGATACTTTCACAGCGGGATCATGCACATCAAAGCAGCCCACCGCAGTGGAGCGGACGCGAAAATTGACGGGGATAAGGCGGGATATTTGAACTTTAGACTCCCCACTCTCTTGTGCAGAATGATTCCATGTGGGGTACGAGGCCTACGTGGGGTTAAAGGCCCTTTTTTCTGTCCTGTTGCTGACAAGTAACGTCGTCGGCCATGCTCAGCTTGAGTTGCCCTCTCGAGGCACGGGAGGCTGGTCCAGATATCTTGTGACCGCCCCAATTAATTGACCCCTAACATGTTTCCCTCTCTGCATATTAATTTATGTTCCCAATAAACCAGACTTAACAAAAAATATATGACGCTTTTGAGAATTCGATGTGGGTCACGAGACATCTGCACCACCCTGTACAACTCAGCAAACCACGTGTTGCGAGCAACAGGACATTAAAAGCCCTTTCACCCCATGTAGTCGACTTTCAACAGACATTTGTTTATAACAAACGCTTGGTCCGGAAGACACACAGGGGTGATGGACCAAGCGTGTACATTGTATTTGATTTGTTACATGGCGATGCACACACACACACACACGTACGTATCGTTACCAACAGTGCACCGCGACATTGCGTCATGATTTTTCGCTTGTTGCCGTGACATTTCCCGACGACCGAGTTCCCATTTACTCGAGAGCAACAATCTCGCCTCCACTGAACGCCACTCCCGTGAATGGGCAGGGAGGGGGGGGTCCATTACAATCGCGCCCTAGAACTCACGAGCAAGTCGTACGTGGTGAAGCATTATCAGTCAACCTTCATCCAGCTGCGGATAGACACAATCAAACAGGGCCCCCCAGAGGTCGCAAACGGGTTTTGATTCCTTACCCGTGCCCGTACCCGGCCGCACCAGGGTCGAAAATGGGTACCCGTACCCGTACCCGGCCGGGTACTGGTACCCGTTCCCTACCCGTACCCTACCCGAAATGAGTGACAAACGGTTACTCACCAGTGACTCACGGCCTACCCGTACCCGTACCCGGCCGCACCAGGGTCGCAAACGGCTACCCGTACCCGGCCGGGTACGGGTAGCCGGGTATCGGGTAGGGTACTGGTATCGGGTAGGGTACTGGTATCGGGTACCCGGTTGCAACCTCTGGGGCCCCCCCTTGCAACGTGCACACAGGCGGACAGGCAATCGTCGCTCGCGTTCAGTGTTCGGCGCGCGCGCTTCGTCTGATTTGCACCGCCCGATGCGTCGTTTAAAGGAATGCCGTTAAACATGTCGAGTGCAATTTGCCTCTCTCTCTCTCCGTGCGTGCGTGCGTGCAAGCGAAACAAAGCAACAATCGATGCCCTCTCTTCGCGTGAACACTGCTCACGCGTTGCTCATGCCCGCGCTGTGAAACAAATATAAACGGCTTAATAAAGGACTCGGGAAATACGCGACGTTGTCTTCAGTGTCCTCCGTATCGTATCCCCTACCCCCTGCAAACTGCAGAGCATCCTTTATTAAATCCTTTATATTAAGTTCACTTGCGCGCTTGCTTGCGCGCTTACGACCGTGCAAATCTTTCGGTCGTTTTTTAACCCACTTCCCGTGATCCAATCGAGCTGACATTTTGCACACAGACTCGGTGTGCGTGACAATTAATTTTCGTGAAAATTTTTTTCCAAAATTTTCCACTTTTTAGGATTTTTTTTTTCATATTTAATTTAAAATAACAATGTGATAAAAATGAAACTCTTACTCAAGAAAAACAGAAATGAATAATAAAATAAAACCGATGCCACGCATATAAAGGATTTATAGTGAAAACTTTGTTTTTACGGGTTACATTTTTTTAATCATTATACGCTTTTTATTAGCTCACTCTGTCTGTTGTTGTCGTTGTTGTATCCTCAAATCTTGTAACTCAATTTTAACCCACTTCCCAATGTGGTATCGATTGCAAACTTGGTATACTTATGTCATACTGATGACAATACTATATTCTATCATAAAAAAAAAAATATTTGTAAACATTCTGTTTTATATGTTATGTTTCGGATTGGGTCTCATTGTCCACGCTCAACTGACGTTGACTGTAATTGGCCACGGCCCCTCACGGTATGGCAAGTTTCGGGGCCACTTCGTGGAGTCGTGGAGTTCTGCCATTTCTAGTACATTTCATAAAAGCGTGTTTTTAAAAAAAGTCTTTTTAAAAAATTACTTATTTTGTCTTTCGCAGGTACATCCTGCCGCGTGCTTTGTACGATGATGAAACACGTTGGAGTTGCATTTCGATTTAAAGCTTTCGTGACTGCAGGGATTCATATTATTGGTTCTTTCGGTAAAGTCACGTAGAAGGGAAATAATAAAACAATAAAAATAAAACAATACAATTCTCACGACGTTTAGATTGCAACACAAGCAATCGTCATCAGGTGTGAAAACACAGCAAGAAAATGTTTGAAAAAAGTTAAGAAAAAACGGCCACTTTTTGTTCAAATTTAGGTTGCCCACCCTTGCGTGCGAATTTGTCGGTGCAGAGCCGTCCCTAGGGGTACGGCAAATCAGGGCGGCTGTCCCGGGCCCCGCGCTTTGGGGGGGGGGGGGGCGCGCTTCGACGTCACGATGTCTGATGTAATACTTTAGTTTGAAAGCGTCGGGGGCTCCCACACAGTGTGGTTTGCCCGGGGCCCCGTACCCCCCCCCCCCCCCACACTATGGACAACCCTCAGTCGATGGATTATTAATTACATTGCAGCCTCCTGAGATTTAGGGAGACCTTCAATACAGTCGTGGTTCGGTAAAGGCTGCTACCGATTCTACACCGCTACCGTCTTTTGCAGCAATACATTAAAGAGCGATTTCCAGACTAATTTGAAGCCATTTTGCAGAACATCCCCGATGAACACGGTTGGCTACATACGGTGCGAAAAAAGTTCAACATGCGTAGGTCTTCCATAATAAAGGTTTTTTTTTGGGGGTTAGATCGCGTAAATATATAAATGTGTCGTTAAAACCCACCACCCGACACAGCCAACTAGTAAGGGTTGTCACGTAAACAGAACGTGGCCAATTCGTCACTAGTACAGCAACACCGGTGTGTTGGAGAGCCAAGCCACAACATTTACAATCTGGGTACGACGTTTCGCCACTAATTACAACTAGCTTCATCAGGCGACAGCCAGATTTGTGGATCAGTCCACCTGTGATTAAATAAGTGAATATCCGTGAACATGTTCTCGTGTTTCACGACAGAAAACACGAGAGCATGGGAAACAGCCCGAGTGCACGCGCCTTTGCTCGACGTTTTAGCACGTGTTCTATGTCAGGGCGCTACGGTGGCAAGATGTTAACTACCTCGCCTATTATACAGGAAGTTGTGGGTTCCATCCCGACCCTGAATATTTGGAGTTTACATGTCTCTCTCCCCGTGGTCGCGTGGATATTTCCTCTCCACGTGTATAAACACGCATTTAAAGTATTTGGCTGCGATACATTTCCACGTGATAAGCCACTTCGTTCAGCTATCATGTGTGGCCAGGTCTCTTCAGCGGGTCTTGCCTGGTGAAATAAATGTAGTTCAGTCCTTCAGTTTTCTGTTTCACCCCAAGATGTGCAAGGTAAGCGAAGCATGATGTACGACCAAGACGAACTATAATATGATCCTTCAGAAGATAAGAAAAAACACACGCGCGTAAAGTTAATGTAATCAAGTTTATATTCTCCCAAGTAGTTTTCATTGGCCAACAACTTCCAAGGATTTGTACAAAAAAAAACCCATCAAGGGGTGTGTGTGTGTGTATATATAAATATTTTAACTCTGTGCACCTGAGAGGCGAGATTTCGAGAGTTGTCCCGTGATCGCGGCCTCTGCCATTATTCCGCCACGTGATGCCAAGATAAATTGCCCATGGAGCCGTAATGAGTGGGGTACAGGCCACAAGGCGTGCAGCAACAAGGCTTGCGTTGCTAAACAACTCCCACGTCTCCCCAACTCGCATACCGGTGGAACTCGTAGCGCTCAGCAAAGCTCTGTCTTGAAACGCGATATCTGTTTGCTGATTTCTTCCATAAATAAGCGACTACAGTGTGTGTGTATATAACTATGTAAAAAAATAGTTAATTTGAAAATCATCAGTTTCCACTTGCTCCACCCACCACCGTCTTCCACTGACCGGTACGTTTTTTTGTTTCTATATTCAATACACGTCGTGTAAAGGTGTACAATATTACGAACATCTAAACCGGTGATTCATTCTCTTTGGTTATTTCAGTAAAGTCACGTAGATGAAAAAAAATGAAAATAAAGATAAATTAAATCACGACGTTTCGGAGGCAACACAAGCTTCCGTCATCAGGTGATTCATTCTTAACCTGGGGTGCAAGAAATGCTCTGGTTTTTTTTAAGAAGCTAATTTATCGAAACACAAATTGAGCACGGGCACGTAAGTATAACTACTTTGGTTCTCAATCGTAAAAAAAATATTTATAATGTCAATAAATAAATATGTTTGATGACACAAGGAGGTGCAAGGCTGCACTACAGGTTACGATCTACTAGCCTAAAACCATACAGTATATACATGAAAGCGATAACATGTACGCATAGGTTAATACACTTTTAGGTATTCAATCCTTGACCGTTTTAATCTACCTCTACACCAAAACAATATTTAAGATACCCCCAAAAAAAAATATTTGCCACTGAAAAAAATAATATTTTGTTTAACTGACTCCAGGTGCCAAATTCCCCAAACTGCACGATTACATATATACACATACTGCATAATGAATACAGCAACACACTCACCGACTATCCGCGGCAATGGCTGGGAGTCAAATGATCATAAATCATACGCAAATGTCGCTCTCGCGCGTGTTTACCGTTCACTTGCGTGGAGCGCAAGTGAACGATAAACACACGTGGAGCGCAAGTGGGGAGATGGGTCGCATCGTTTGCGTTGCTCGCGAGCAGCGATCGCTCTGCACGAGTGAGGAGCGCACGATAACAGAACCAGCTTGAATGCAGGCAGAGACTCACGATCAGAATATTGATTTCAACTGGAGGAATCCGATAAGCTATGAAGCTCTTTTTCACACGTGTCCAGTTGGGGCGGGTAAGAGAAAGTTGAGAGAGCGTGGGATGCTATAGCTTTCAATGTCTTAACTTTTTGCAAGGGTCACGGTTAATCCGCAGTCGAGATAACTAAAGGCCATAATAGAGTTTTTTTTGGGTTATATCGCGTGAATATAAATGTGTCGTTAAACCCGCCACCACCTGACGCAGCCAATTAGTAAGGTTTGTCACGTAAACAAAACATTCCAATTCGTTACATTTATATTTACGCGATCTAACCCCTAATAAACCTCTATTATGGATAATATTGGTCACTAGAGTCTAAATAACTAAACAATCATTCAATTCACGTTATTGGGGGGGGGGGGGGGGCTGCAGATAAATGTCTTAAAGACAATTCATTATGAAACGAAAACTTATGGCAAAGTTGTGCTGCTATCCGGGACATTCTTGATTGAAAACTGGGACATTTAAAGACAGTGTTTAAAAAATATTACACAAACCGTGCGTATGCATAGTTTTTCTTTCTTGTTTAAAGGGGACAATCAGACCGTATTTATATATGATCGTTCTTTGTATTTTCTGTTGTCAATGAAGATGTGAAACGCCATGACAGAACTACGCAGCTCAATGGCAAAGATTCCCCGTATAGACTTTAACAGACTGTTGGGGCGAGTGCTGTTAGCGAGCACCTATTAAGGCTGGAACGACACACGAGGGGATAGTGTGGCCAACACCGCACGCTTAGCCATCTGTGTCTGTCCAGTGCAGATGTTTTACGCACCGCACCATGTACACATTTAGGGCTGAGTCGATCTAGGAGAGGCCGAGGTCCGGTTCAAGTATTCGCCACCGTGATTTGTCGCGAGAGTGAATCAAACTCGAATCTCCCGAGGTTTGTGGCCACCGCTTCCCATAAGTAGCTCACAAACACGCACAAAGACGAAGATCCCCCATGTAGCCTTTTAACAGTGAGCTGGGGCATGCGCTGTTAGCGAGCACTTATGAAGGCACACCGGAGCAAGCCTGTCTCAACTTTAACAGATATGTGACCAAGCTATAGGGGCAACCTAGGAGACGATCAGATGATCAGACGGCAGCATATGGGCTTCTTGATTTAAACAAGTATAATAATAACAACAACACGCACACTGCCATTGCTTTGTACATCAACACGAATAATCGCAGCCGACTGATCAGCTTCTCTTAACAGAACAGTCTTAAAGAAAAATAATAATAATAATTGATGGCCCAACACGCCCAGCGGGCAGCAGCAAACATCACCATCGAACTCGTAGTAATGTAAACACTGCGTTTATAGCTTCTCAAGACAAACAAGGTTAAGTAAAACGCTATTGTATTTCCGCCTATTGCCGTATTCTCTGGATTATAAGGCAATCCGAATTCTAATATGCACTGCCACCAACGTTTGCTTACAAAATATCCAGTGGGTAAAAAGTGCGTCTCACAATCCGTGGAATGCGGTAAATACGTTTTGTAATTGAGCAAGGTCACAATAAACCCTATTCGTTCTTGTCTGTTTACACCTTCAGCGGTGCTGTTTGTTGCTGCCTGCTTGGCGCATTGGGGCCTTCGGGCATTGTGCTAGACACCAGCGCGGGCACCTGTCCCAGGTCAGCTGCTGTCAATTTGAGAGGCCATCCGACCATTGACGACCACAAAACCCGTTTGGAAGCAGACGGCTACATTACTATATAACACTGTTTAACACATTTGTATTTGTTCCTGGGTGGTAAGTGTTATTTCCTAATTGCGTATGCCTCAAAAGTACAGAAAATGGCTATTATTCCCCACAAACTTTGCTGCTGTGACCAGGACAGTCACATTTTGAAATTTGCCTATTTTCAATGAGAAAACGGGCGAATTTGTGCCTTTTCGTTCACATAAAGTCAGAAAAAAACAACATATGAATTAAAATTAACATGTATTTATACTAAAGTAATACAAAAGTACTACGAAAGATTTAGACAATAAGGCGCACTACCACAGGCGGGACTGGCCACAGCGGACCGAGTTCTCTGTGGGGAGGAACAACGTCAAGTGGAAGCCACTGATTTAAAGCTTTCGTGACTGCAGGAATTCATCTTCTTGGTTTTTTCGGTAAAGTCACGTAGAAGGGGAGTAATAAAATAATAAAAATAATAAAACATAAAAAAATAAGCCACTGGTGGACCCCCGGAAGGTGCTGATGCCACCACTGCACATCAAATTGGGCCTTATGACACAATTTGTCAGAGCTGTAGATAAGGAGTCGGCAGCCTTCAAGTACCTTCAAGACTTCTTCCCTAAGCTGTCTAAGGCAAAGGTCAAAGGTGGTGTCTTCGTCGGACCACAGATAAAGAAGATCGTGAAGTGCAATTAATTCCCCAAGAAGCTCACTAGGAAGGAGAAAGCAGCTTGGAACAGCTTTGTCGCAGTGGTTCGTGGCTTCCTGGGCAATCGCAAGGTCGACAACTATGTGGAGCTGGTTGAGACTCTGGTGAAGAACTATGGCACAATGGGCTGTAGGATGTCCCTCAAAGTCCATATCCTTGATGCTCATCTTGATAAATTCAAGGAGAACATGGGAGTGTACTCGGAGGAGCAAGGCGAGCGCTTCCACAAGGATATACTGGACTTTGAAGGCCGCTACCAAGGACAGTATAATGAGAACATGATGGGAGACTACATTTGGGGGCTGATTCGTGAAAGTGATTTACAGTTTAATCGTAAATCTCAAAAACTACTCACTTCTAAATCTTTTGTAGTCATTTTTGTATTACTTTAGTATAAATACATGTAAATTTTGATTCATATGTTATTTTTTTCTGACTGCATGTGAACGAAAAGACACAAATTCTACCGTTTTCTCATTGAAAATAGGTACATTTCAAAATGTCACTGTCCTGGTCACAAAAGCAAAGTTTGTGGTGAATCCATAATAGAGTTTTTGTTTGGGTTAGATCGCGTAAAAATATAAATGTGTCGTTAAAACCCGCCACCACCCGACACAGCCAACTAGTAAGGGTTGTCACGTAAACAGAACGTGGCCAATTCGTCACGAGTACAGCACACTGGTGTGTTGGAGAGCCAAGCCACCACATTTACGTGGCCAAGCCACCACATTTACGTGGCTTGGCTCTCCAACACACCGGTGTGCTGTACTCGTGACGAATTGGCACGTTCTGTTTACGTGACAACCCTTACTAGTTAGCTGTGTCAGGTGGTGGCGGGA